>OU026072.1:0-2500 GCA_907269065.1 Crocallis elinguaria
TAACCTAACCTAACCTAACCTAACCTAACCTAACCTAACCTAACCTAACCTAACCTAACCTAACCTAACCTAACCTAACCTAACCTAACCTAACCTAACCTAACCTAACCTAACCTAACCTAACCTAACCTAACCTAACCTAACCTAACCTAACCTAACCTAACCTAACCTAACCTAACCTAACCTAACCTAACCTAACCTAACCTAACCTAACCTAACCTAACCTAACCTAACCTAACCTAACCTAACCTAACCTAACCTAACCTAACCTAACCTAACCTAACCTAACCTAACCTAACCTAACCTAACCTAACCTAACCTAACCTAACCTAACCTAACCTAACCTAACCTAACCTAACCTAACCTAACCTAACCTAACCTAACCTAACCTAACCTAACCTAACCTAACCTAACCTAACCTAACCTAACCTAACCTAACCTAACCTAACCTAACCTAACCTAACCTAACCTAACCTAACCTAACCTAACCTAACCTAACCTAACCTAACCTAACCTAACCTAACCTAACCTAACCTAACCTAACCTAACCTAACCTAACCTAACCTAACCTAACCTAACCTAACCTAACCTAACCTAACCTAACCTAACCTAACCTAACCTAACCTAACCTAACCTAACCTAACCTAACCTAACCTAACCTAACCTAACCTAACCTAACCTAACCTAACCTAACCTAACCTAACCTAACCTAACCTAACCTAACCTAACCTAACCTAACCTAACCTAACCTAACCTAACCTAACCTAACCTAACCTAACCTAACCTAACCTAACCTAACCTAACCTAACCTAACCTAACCTAACCTAACCTAACCTAACCTAACCTAACCTAACCTAACCTAACCTAACCTAACCTAACCTAACCTAACCTAACCTAACCTAACCTAACCTAACCTAACCTAACCTAACCTAACCTAACCTAACCTAACCTAACCTAACCTAACCTAACCTAACCTAACCTAACCTAACCTAACCTAACCTAACCTAACCTAACCTAACCTAACCTAACCTAACCTAACCTAACCTAACCTAACCTAACCTAACCTAACCTAACCTAACCTAACCTAACCTAACCTAACCTAACCTAACCTAACCTAACCTAACCTAACCTAACCTAACCTAACCTAACCTAACCTAACCTAACCTAACCTAACCTAACCTAACCTAACCTAACCTAACCTAACCTAACCTAACCTAACCTAACCTAACCTAACCTAACCTAACCTAACCTAACCTAACCTAACCTAACCTAACCTAACCTAACCTAACCTAACCTAACCTAACCTAACCTAACCTAACCTAACCTAACCTAACCTAACCTAACCTAACCTAACCTAACCTAACCTAACCTAACCTAACCTAACCTAACCTAACCTAACCTAACCTAACCTAACCTAACCTAACCTAACCTAACCTAACCTAACCTAACCTAACCTAACCTAACCTAACCTAACCTAACCTAACCTAACCTAACCTAACCTAACCTAACCTAACCTAACCTAACCTAACCTAACCTAACCTAACCTAACCTAACCTAACCTAACCTAACCTAACCTAACCTAACCTAACCTAACCTAACCTAACCTAACCTAACCTAACCTAACCTAACCTAACCTAACCTAACCTAACCTAACCTAACCTAACCTAACCTAACCTAACCTAACCTAACCTAACCTAACCTAACCTAACCTAACCTAACCTAACCTAACCTAACCTAACCTAACCTAACCTAACCTAACCTAACCTAACCTAACCTAACCTAACCTAACCTAACCTAACCTAACCTAACCTAACCTAACCTAACCTAACCTAACCTAACCTAACCTAACCTAACCTAACCTAACCTAACCTAACCTAACCTAACCTAACCTAACCTAACCTAACCTAACCTAACCTAACCTAACCTAACCTAACCTAACCTAACCTAACCTAACCTAACCTAACCTAACCTAACCTAACCTAACCTAACCTAACCTAACCTAACCTAACCTAACCTAACCTAACCTAACCTAACCTAACCTAACCTAACCTAACCTAACCTAACCTAACCTAACCTAACCTAACCTAACCTAACCTAACCTAACCTAACCTAACCTAACCTAACCTAACCTAACCTAACCTAACCTAACCTAACCTAACCTAACCTAACCTAACCTAACCTAACCTAACCTAACCTAACCTAACCTAACCTAACCTAACCTAACCTAACCTAACCTAACCTAACCTAACCTAACCTAACCTAACCTAACCTAACCTAACCTAACCTAACCTAACCTAACCTAACCTAACCTAACCTAACCTAACCTAACCTAACCTAACCTAACCTAACCTAACCTAACCTAACCTAACCTAACCTAACCTAACCTAACCTAACCTAACCTAACCTAACCTAACCTAACCTAACCTAACCTAACCTAACCTAACCTAACCTAACCTAACCTAACCTAACCTAACCTAACCTAACCTAACCTAACCTAACC
>OU026072.1:7500-80000 GCA_907269065.1 Crocallis elinguaria
GATTTACTTGAGGTGAAAAATGCATTACGCACTAACACCCCGTGCTTGTAGGGGGAGCACGGGGTAGTGTGGGACTCCTGCCGGAAAAGCCGGCAGTATACCCACTAAAAAACACCTCAAGCGTGGCACGCTTCGCAAAGCAGGTCGGGTCGCGGGATGATTCGCCAGGATTTCTCCGCAACCCGGCCCAGGTGCGAATCGACCTGATGTGGTCTCAACCTTGCCTGTAAAGGGGGCGTAAAGTTGTTAATATTTACAAAAACAATTACTGCCACGTCTCTTGCCGGGGGAATGGTGGCATACTCCCCCCTGGGTATGTCACTTCCGGCTATTGGGGGAGATGGACCGGATCTTGTCCGTTCCCTCCGCCACGTCTGGTTCTACGGCGTCGGATTGGCTGGGAAAGGACGTCCTCTTCCCTCAGCCGCTCCGCCGCTTCCTTCTCTGCCATCACGTCCTCGCAGAAGGACAAGACGGCTTGCCACGACTCTTCACTCCCCACCATTGCTTTCACAACGGTCGGGAGCGAGAGGTCGCTGCCTCCTAATTCGGCCACTAACTCCGCCCGCTGTTGTGTCCATGCAGGACAGTCGGCGAGGGTGTGTTCCGCGGTGTCATTAAGACAGCCGCAGTGGTGGCAACTCGTTGTGGGCTCTCGTCTCGCGGTATGACACAGGTATCGTCCAAAACACCCATGTCCCGAAAGCACCTGTGTCATCCTATACGAGAGAGCGCCACTCTCGCGACCGACCCATTTCTCCAAAACGGGTCGGATCGCTCCGATGGTCCAGTGGCCGGCACTCGGCTCCTCCAGCCTCTCCTTCCACCCCCGGAGGAGAGCTCGACGGGAGCTCTGCTCCCACCGCCGAGTCTCCTCCGGTGATGGATAGGATCCGCTGTTTCGGACCTCGACACTGCGCTGGTAGCGCTGTGCCAATTTCTCCGCGTCCATATCCCATGGCGGGCATCCTGCCATTACGCAGGCCGCCTCAAACGAAATCGTCCTATATCCGCGTATAGCCCTGATCGCAAGGATGCGCTGCGATCTACGCAAGGGCGCTTGGCTATGGGCGGTTAGGGTATCAGCCCAGATGGGCGCTCCGTAGAGTGCCATCGAGCGAACCACGCCGAGGTACAGGCGACGACAAGTCACGTCGGGCCCACCCAGACGCGGTAGCAGGCGGCTCAAAGCTCCGGCCGCTCCCAGCAATTTGGGGGCCAGAACACGGAAGTGTTCGCGGAACGTCCACCGGCTGTCTAGGACGATGCCTAGGTACCGCATCGTCGGACTGACATCGATGGACGTTCCGCTGACCACTAATCGGGATCCCGCTGGAGGTGCTCTTCGAGGCCCGTGAAAACACAGGGCCTCAGATTTCGACAAGGCGACCTCTAGCCCCAGCTTCCTAATTCTGCCCACCACTTGGGCGACACCCGCAGTAGCGAGTAGGGATGCTGCACGGTATGACTCTCCCCGGGCGGTGACTAAGGTGTCGTCTGCGTAGCATACGACATCCACGCCCCTTAGGTTTGCCCCACGCAGCACCCAGTCGTAGCCGATGTTCCACAGCAGGGGTCCGAGGACCGACCCCTGGGGAACACCGCACGACATACTCCGTCTGCCCCACCCCTCTTGCCCGGGGAAGGCCACGAACCTGTTCGACAGGTAGGCCTCCACAATTCGGCTCAGGTGGTGAGGCACCCGATGATACCGGAGGGCCTCAATAATGCAGGCCCAGGGGAGGGTGTTAAAGGCGTTGGCGATGTCTAAAGACACCGCCAAGACGACCTCTCCCCGGGTTACTGCTTCTTCCGCTAGGGCCCTCACCTGCGCGATGGCATCGATGGTGGACCTGCCCCGGCGGAAACCATATTGCTTGTCGGCCAAATCCGGGCCGTCAGTCTCTAGGTGCTTGATGAGGCGGTTAGCGATGATCCGCTCGAAGAGCTTGGCCACCTCATCAAGCAGCACGATAGGTCTATAACCTGATGGGCTGTCCGCAGGACGGCCTTCTTTCCTAATAAGGACCAGTTTCCCAGTCTTCCAGTCTTGCGGGAATCGTCCTTGTCGCAGACACTCCGTAAAGAGAGTCCTTAGGCGCGGCTCGAGGGCGGCTTTCAAGGCCAACACCCAGGCCCGACCTGGAATGCCGTCAGGGCCTGGTGCCGTGTTTTTGGCTTGAAGCCGGAGTATCGCCGCAGCCAACTCATCTTCACCGACCTCGGGGGTCTCCTCACTGTCCAAGGACTGGTGGTCAGTTCGTCGTGGGGCCATCGTTGGGGGCACAAAGGGATCCCGGTTTGGGAATAACGCAGCCACAACTCGGTCTAGGACCATCGGCTGGAGACTCATCGTAAGTGGAGGTGCCCAAGGGCGAAGCTTACTTCTCACCATTTTGTAAGGCCTCCCCCAGGGGTCTCGGTTGAGAGTCTCCAGCAGTTCCTCCCAAGCAGCGGCCTTGGCATCACCAATTGCGATTTTCAGCGCTCTCACTGCTGCTCTGTATTCTGCATACAGTGCTGCTTCCTCGGTCTCGTCCCGTCTTCTCCTTCTGCGGTATCGGCTGTACCGGCGTCGGCGAGCTACGCAGTTCCTGCGCAGTTGTGCAATCTCGTCCGACCACCAGTACACCTGCCGCCGAGGCGGGAGTGGTTTGGCACGAGGCATCGATGCGTCGCAGATGTTAGCGATCGCATCGCGAAACCACTCCGCCTCTCTCTCTATGTCCACGTCCTGTTCGGGTCTAGGTACCCAGGCCTGGACTAGGGACGCCTCCACTAGCACGTCCCTATCCAGCCGTTTCAACACCCATCTTGGTCCGTCCCCATCCCGGCGGGAAGTGGCGGGTGATACGCCCGTAGTCGCAGAGGACGCGGAGTCGCTAAATCGGATGTAGCGATGGTCCGACAACGACTCCACGCCCTCCAAGACCCTCCAATCCTGGACACGCCGTGCGAGAGCAGGGCTCGCGAGCGAGAGGTCCACGATTGAACCGCCCTGTTGTCGCACGCACGTGTCGACCGTTCCGCAATTGAGGACAGTCAGATCACTGGCTGTGGCCCATTCCTCCAGTAGTGCCCCACGCATATCCGTCGCCGGCGAACACCACACTGTGGATTTCGCGTTAAAATCGCCAGCGACGAGGATTTCGTGCGGGCGACACCACTGGATCATACCGTCCATGTCCGATAGGAAACTCTCGAACTCCGAGATTCGTCTATTTGGGGAGAAATAGACGGCGATTACTGCGGTTTTCCCAAGCAATGCCGCTACACATCCCCGTCCCCTCATGACCTTATCGAAAGGTGGAGCGCCAGCGGCGCGATGTGAGACGATGGCTACTGAGCTGTCGTGATCTGAGACCCAGTCATCCCTGAGGGGAATAGAGTAGGGTTCCGATATTACTGTTACATCGATCAACCACTGTGCCATGCTCTGGAGCATAAGGTCCTGAGCTCTGGCACAGTGGTTGAGATTTATTTGCAAAAATTTGAGGCCCATACTATTGGACGTCCATCGGCAGCTCCACGGCCGCGACCTCTTTGGGCGGCTGACTGGATGGGGTCTTGTGCGTACCCCGTCCGCCTTTCTTCCCCCCTTTCGAAGTCGGGGGCTTGGCACATGCCTTGCCCCCGATAAGGTGGTCAGCTGATATGCCGGCCGCTGCGCAAGCTTGGCAGTGTGGCTGGGCTGAACATACGTTGGCCTTGTGACCAGTTTCTCCGCAACGGAAGCAGTTGCCGCTGCGGTCTGACTCCTCTTTACATTTTGCCCCGATATGGCCTAGTGTGTGGCATCGGAAACAACGCCGCGGTCTCGCATCGAGAACGCGGAATTGCGCCGACACCCACCCAACCAGCAATCGGCCGCTGGCAGCGATTTTCTTCGCAGCCATGACCGGGCATTTCACGAATGAGGCGCCGGTCCCGTAGGCGCCAAGACGCACCTCTCCGGCCTTTACTTCCTCAACTGAACAGCCCCCCGCCTTAGCGATGGCAGCAGCCAACTCAGCCGATGACACCGAGTCGTCCAGACCCGAGACTCTAACGTCGGCCGTCACAATGGGTCTGGTGACCCGGATGTCCTCGTCCTTGAGGAACTCCTGAAGCTTCTTCGCTAAGGAGTCCGCCTTGTCTGCGTTGTGAGCACCGGGGATCTGCATCACCCGTGCCCCAGTCGCCGCCACTCGGAATCTTACGGCCGGAATATCCAGGTCCGAGATGTTGACCTTTTCCTTGGCTTCGGCGATAACTCCTCCATAAGTCACGCCTCGCTCCTTCGCACCCGGCTGCAGGGTAAGAACCACTGCAACGGAGCGAGGGTTGCGAAGCTTAGGCTTCTTAGTCTTAGGCTTCTCTTGGCGGGCTTCAGCCCGTATAGGAGCCGAAGGCCTAGCCGCCACCTTGGCTGCAGGTTTAGCCGCAGTCTTGGTTGCCGGTTTGGCCTTTCCCTTCTTGGCCACTGTGGTCCATTCCTGGTCCATGCTGGCCGGGGCCGCTGGAAGAGGGCGCGGGGCCGGAACAGGCGGGGCAGTCTCGGGGGGGTGGGCAGTGGCACTCTTCTTGGCCCTCTCCCTTCCCCTACCTTTTTCCTTGTCACCTGAACTGGTGACTGGAGCCTGGGCCTGGGCCTTAGTCGGCGCAGGCTTACTCCTCTTCTCCACCGAGGCCTTGGCTGGCAGCCTTGGAGCTGCTGTGACCAATGGGCACTCTGGCTGGGGCGTTGTTTCCCTCCTCTTGTCCGCCGCCAGAGGCGGTCGGTAGCGCGGCGCGGGGAGGAGCCGGTCTTCCAGGCCCTCAAAGCGCGCGTTTATCATGTCCCCTATATGGCACAGGATACGGCGCTCCTTCTCTTGCTCATCCATAGGCGGAGCTGGAGCTGCTACTGGCGCTGTCTGAGCTTGGACTGCCGCGCGCCCACTGCGCATCTCTGCCCTGAGCTCCGCCAGCTCCTTTTTTATCTCCGTTAGCTCAGCCTGCAGACGGGAGTTGGCAGCCTGCAGTCTGGCTGTCTCCTCGGAGGAGGTCCTGGTTTTCAGGATATCCGCCGCTTCCCTGATGGAAGCTACAGCGACGTTCAGGAGACCTTGGAACGGGCCCTTAAGGTTTCCGGACTTCTTCGACACGAACTCAACGGCGGACAGACTTGACGCCATCCTTCGACTCAATTCGGCGGCCGAAAGGTCCGCCGGGTCCGTGTCTCCAGGCTCTGAACCACTGAGTGTGGTGGGTGAGGGCCTCCGTTTCCTCATCTGGGAAAGGATGTTGGCAGCCTCTTTCTCCGCTTGGAGCTTCACCTCCTCTCTCTGGGACTTTAAGTACGTGTTCTTGGCCTCAGCCAAGCCCACGTACTGTCCCGTGGTTGGGGGTCTTCCCCTGCCCTTCTTTAGCTTGCCCGCGGCAGGCTTCAGGCTCTTGTCTGAGCCGCTACCCGATTCGGAGTCGGAAGAGCGTTGCCGCTTCTTTCTCCATAGGCGAGCGTTCCTGTTGTCCCCCGAACTGACGGACACCATACTCTGCGACGAATCTGATTCAGATACGCGCGGTCCCAGAGCAACGCTGCACTCTCGCACTAGCGATGCCGCCCTGCTTCGTGTTACCAAAGCTATAGAGCAGGCATCGCTCCTCGCCGAAGCGTACGCTTCCTCCGCACCACCCACTGTTGGACAGGGTGCGTTGTCCGTTTTTACAGAGCTCTTTGAGCTCTCCGTCACTACGTCTAAGGGTTTTTTATTTTTAACATTCATAATATATCCCACGAGAACGGGAGAATTGAGATCGACATGGGCAGAGATCCCGGTACCCATGAAGCCCTACTTACGCCGTAAAGGTCGGGAGGTATTTACGGGTTGACCTCTAGCTGGTTGGCTTACTCACCAACCACCCGCAAGGGGCGCCCCGAGGTGGATGAGTCGACACCTGGGACTTCGAGGATTTTTTAACGTGGTTGTCTCCACTGGGGCCGGCCAATTAAGGCAAGCCCCACTCCCCCTGAGAGAGGACGAACCCTGGTTAGGGGACCTTACACTCTCTCAAACACAATATACAATTTATTTACAATATAATATTTATTTACAACACATACAGCCGGCTACAATAGTAGCGGCGAGACACACAGTTAATATTTACAAAATAAAACAATATAAAGCAATATAAACGGCACGCTCCCAGCGACACTCGCCCCTGCCACGCCCCCTTTCTCGCAAAAGCAAGAGAAGGAACAAGGCGAGGGACAGATGCCTCTGCGAGTGGCTCCACTCACGGGTTTAAATATAAATACTTACTAATAATAGATAAATAATATGCATACATAATACTATAGATACCAATAAGACAGATAAATAAACACTAAGTAATACCACACAGCGCCCCACTGGCCTGCTGTGCCCGCCGCGTCCTTTGCCCTCTGAAAACAGAGGGACAGGAGCGGCACCAATACAAATATATACATACAAATAATACATAAATACCTACATAATATAATAAATACAATATAATAAATACATAAACATACATATACATAATAAGGATACGCGGCGCCCGGCGTTTCAGTTACGTCTATTTCTGAAGGAAATAGACCAATAACAGGCAGCAACCACGAGAAGGATAACGCCGAACTTGCCTTGGGGATCTACACGACTGTTGCGCTCTCCCCCAAGACCGAAGCCTCCTCACTCACCGAGGGATGAGTGAGGAAGGTGAACGTCTATCCAAAAACAAGCAGCGCGAGACTGCGAGCTGGGCCGAAGCAACCACTAATTGGATAAACGTCCACCCGCCCAACCTAACCTAACCTAACCTAACCTAACCTAACCTAACCCAGTGTCCCCCCGCAGGTCGTACGGGTTACGCGCGTGCCAACCTCGCTCTGGCAATTTTCTATAAATTTTTAGCATTTTTTTTTTTTTTTTTGTTCGGAAGATATTGCTAAAAATAGGAAATAGTGCTCGAAAATAACAGTGCGATACACCAAAAGACGCGTCTTGAGGAGACGAGTCGAAGGGTGAAAAAATATTTTGGATCCGACCATAACTGAAATAGTTATGAATTAAAAAAGTGACAAAAAAGTGCAAATAACCTAAAAAACGCGCGACCGCCTGGATAAAAACGCGTTTTAAAAATAGAACGAGTGACAAAATTGCTGTCGCAAATTTAATTAAAAGACGCGTAGTGAAGTGACCTAAAATATTATAAAAGAAAGTTTTAACCTAAAATAAAAACCGACAGAGTTATAATTAAAATAGTGAAAAATTTACAAAAATAAATTCTTAAAATTAAAATTGTGCCTAAACAAGATCGATAACATAAAAATCACCAACTGCTATCCTGTCGGGCTTCAGAAGGACTAACGAGTTCCGCTGAGTCCAGATTTTTTCTGGACTCGCGGGCCGAGTTACAGAAGAAAAACTAGCTGACAGGAGTCAGCTTGAGGCCACGTGCTATCCCCTCCAGGGTTGTTCTGCAGGGGAGAGCGAGTGTTCCCGAAGGAGCCGGCGATCAGGATCTAGAAACCGTTTTCAGAAGGAAGATTGGCCAAGGAATGCCGAAGATATAGGAAAAATCAAGAAAACTTCCACTATTTTTTGAGGCCCACGCTGAAGAAAAAGGCCTACAATTCCTGTTTTTCAGCGACAACCCATCCCGAAAAATTTAGAAGACCAGAAGGAAGAATAGAATAAGCTACCCTGTAAGTCTGATAAAAATCGGTTAAGTAGTTTTAGAGAAATAAGCATATTAGTGTAAAAATTGTAGAAACTAGGTCAACTGCTAAAAACGGTCAAGGGTGAAACGGTTTTTAACTTAGAATTAATATTTTGTTTTTAGGGAATAACTAATTAGGGACACACTTCTTCAAAATTTCAATTTAGCAGTTCTTATATAGACCACAGCCCAAATCTTTTACTTACAGCTTTTTCCCCCCTCACACCCCCCCCTTTGGTAGTATCCTGAGGGAAGTTTCGATTCCCTGGAAATCCTTCAGGAATTTTGGGTCGAGTCGAAGCTCCGCTTCTCAGGCTTTCTAAATCATTTTTCCCCGCTCTTCTAGCACCTCTCTAGCCTCTAGTCCATCGTAAATAGTGATTAAAATCCCCTATTTGCCCTTAAAAAAAAAGGATTTTTAGCTTAAAACCCCTGTATCTCGAAAACGGGAAGAGATAGGCCATTTTTGGCGATTGCCTGAATATACAACGTAGTTGTATATACAGGTCATCATCTCCATACCGTAATTGCCGAACCCCCCCCTTTTTGGATAAATTACCCCCCCCTTTTTGTATGAATAAAAATTATTTAATTTTAAAAAATTTTTGTTAAATCCGTCAATTCCACTGGCCAGTATAAGAACATTACGGGTAAAGTAGATTAAACATACAGATTATATTAGTTGTATACTTTGTGTATTATATATAAATTTATACATAATATTAATATAGACTACCGTTATTTTGTAATAGCCATAACTCTTGAACGAATAGACCGATCGCGACGCGGTTTTCGGCATTGTAAAGGACTCCACCAGGACAAACATAACTTGACAGAACTACCCCTATAAATTCACCCCCACCCACCCCTAAAAAATTTTTGTACCTAAAAAATTCAGTTTCTTTTGTACTATTGTTAATCACCTACATCGTAGGTATAGAACCACCCCTTCATTTTTCACCCCCTTTCATCCCTTAAAAATTTTTTTTTGAGCTCAAAAGACTTTTCTTGGAAGCATCCCCGACAAAACAGACTTACAAACCTATAAAAATTAGAACAACCCCCAACTCACCCCCAACTACCCCTAAAAATTTTTTATTGGAAAACTTATTTTACTTCATTTGCCGATCGACTGTATTATTAGAGACACCCCTCCCCTTTTTACACCCCTTCCACCCCTAAATAAATTTAGTCTCAAAAAATTTTTCTCGAAGAATTCTTGATTAGACGGACCTACAAACTAACAAAAATCGAGTCTTCCCCCAATCAACCCCCACCTACCCCTAAAAAATTTTTAATACTTACCGAAAGACTGCTACCGATGAAAGAGGTCTGCTAAGGATACTGCTTCTGTAGTCGGGAACCGCTGCGCCGGGACCTGCAACAAAGAAAATAAATTAATACATTGACAACATAATAATCAAATTAGACGATACTTACCTTAGTAGTATTGAGACTTGCTGGACGACTCTGCAACAGCATCTGCAAAATAAAAATATATATTAAGACATTGTATAGAAAATAAGTCATAACTATAGGCCGCCGATTGCTGGTAGACCTGTAAGAAATATAAAATTAATTAAGTATTTACAATTAAAATTTATATATACATTGCAATTTATTTGAATTCAACAAATCTATATTTACAACTTTTACAAACTTACCTTTTAATTTTATTTTACAAATTATTGACGTTTTCCTGTCCGAGATGTTTGGATTTCATACACCGGTAAAGAGAGACGAGGCGCAGGAGGCATCACAGGATGCCCCAAGAAAAAAGGAACAGGCGGTCCTTCCCAGTGAGAGCGAAAAGGGCCCACAGACAGTTAGACGCAGCATAGGAGAGTGGGAAATTGGAAAACCCAATCCCCCCATCTTTACTTACGCCAAGAAAACTCCCCCTAACAAATTAATAGGCGAAATAGCGGGCCCCTCGAGGGTCATATCCAAAACAGCAACCACAAAAGAAAAAGGAGTTATCGGTAGGAAATCGACAGAGTCCCCGACGGGCTCTCAATCAAAAACCACGTATATTAGTAAGACAGAAGAGGCCGGAGCTATTCGGACAAAAGCGATAACAAATTTAAGGAACTCCCGCAATCTTAAAACAGAAATAAGAGACGAGGCTTTACATGCCATAGATCGCCTCTGCGAACTCGTTAAAGAAGCAGAGGCGCTGACGCTAGCGAGAAGCCAGGGAACTCTAAGCTCAAAGCCTACAGGGAAAAGAGAGACACACACCACCATAAAGTCAACGTCGGAAGAGGGAAATGACAACCTTGCACATCTTCACGCCTCACTGGCTGAGCACAGCCGATTGATCAAGGAGAATAATGAGAAGATGAAAGAACTCAAGGAAGCGATGGACAGACAAAAAGAGAGCCTTGAGAACATGACGTACGCGAGTGTGGCCGCGGGGCCCCGCGGGAAACATCCTCCCGCGCAAACCGCACTGCACTCGGTAGTCATCACCTCAAGAGATGAAGCCGAAACTGGTGAAGAAGTTCTCAGCAAAATAAGAAAGGCGGTGAACGCGAGAGAGGGGGGAGTAACAGTGGAAAGAATAAGAAAAGCCAAAGATAGAAAGATTATAGTGGGCTGTAAAACCGAGGAGGATAGGCGAAAGATAAAGGAAAAGATTAAAGAATCTGGAGAACCACTAAATGTGGAAGAAATAAGGAATAAGGACCCTTTGGTAATATTCAAAGACGTATTGCAGTACAACAAGGATGAAGAAATAATGGAAGCACTGAAAAACCAAAACAGAGCCATATTTAGTGACATAGACCAGAATGAAAAAATGGAGATAGCATATAAAAGGCGCACCAGAAACCCCCACACCAATCACGTGGTGATGAGAGTATCTCCCAAGATTTGGAAGAGGCTAACCGAAGCGGAATCAGTGCACATAGACCTTCAGCGCATCAGAGTAGAAGACCAATCGCCACTTGTCCAATGTTCTTTATGCTTAGGATATGGACACGGCAGACGCTTTTGTCGGGACACACAGGAGAAATGTAGCCACTGTGGGGATCCTCACATGAAATCAGATTGTGCAGATTGGCTTGCAGGCGCACCACCATCCTGTTGTAACTGCTTGCATGCTAAGGCTGAGAAGACGGACCATAACGCATTTAGTTCGGAATGCTCCATCAGAAGAAAATGGGATGCACTGGCCAGGGCGTCAGTGGCGTATTGCTAAGGGCGTCCCAGGAACAACCACTGATGTAATAAGCGGTAGACCATATCTCGTTATGCAAGCTAACCTACAACGAAACAGACTTGCAACACAAGAACTCATACGTGAGGCACAAAAGAAAAAATTGGCCTTTGCGCTGCTCCAGGAGCCCTATATTGGACGAATTGGAAGGATGAAGGATTACAGGGGGACAAAAATTTTCCAGTGTACCGACCAAGGAGATATCACAGTCAAGGCCGCTATCGCAGTATTTGACGATGATGTTGACGTGATATCCTGCCCGGAATTTACCACCACGAATATAGTGGTGGTAAAAATCAGAACAAAAGCTTGGGAAATAGCACTTGTGTCCTTCTACTTCGAACCTGACCCTCGCCCAATTGGACCATACCTGGAGCAGCTTCGAAAAATTAGTAAAACGTTTGGTCGGAGGACAATAGTGGGAGGAGACGCCAACGCCAAGAATCCCTGGTGGGGCAGTACCGTCATCGACAGCAGAGGAGAAGACATGCATGGAACTCTAGAAGAGATAGGTCTTCAGGTACTGAACGTGGGAAGTACACCAACCTTTTATACCATAAGGGGGAAAAAGGTATACAGTAGCACTGTGGACGTAACGGCCTGCACGGCGGATATGCTGGATCTAGTGGAAGACTGGACCGTAAATGAGGGACTCCTAAACTCAGACCACAATGCCATCACCTTTAATATAAGATTAACGAGAGCAAAAGGCATCAACATCAATAGAACAACAAGAATATTTAATAGTAAAAAAGCCAACTGGCCCAAATTCCATGAGGAACTGGAACAGAAGCTCCAGAATTGTAATATAAATAAAGAAGAATTTAATAAAATTGAAAATAAACTAGATTTGGAATTAGAGACAGTAAAATATGTAAATACAATAGTAGATGCTAGTAAAAATAGTATACCAAAACTGAAGCATAGTAATGAAATAAACATACCATGGTGGTCGGAGGAACTCGATGATATGAGGAAGGGAGTCACCACGAAAAGACGCAGAATACGTTGCGCAGCGCCGGACCGCAGGGAGAAGGTCGTCACGGAGTACCTGAAAGCAAAAGAAGATTATGAAACCAAAGCAGAAACAGCCCAAACAGTCAGTTGGAAAGAGTACTGTAAAAAACAAGATAAAGAAGGACTCTGGGAGGGGATATATCGTGTCATAGGCAGAGTAACGAAAAGGCAGGAAGACCAACCTCTTGCCAAAGATGGAAAAATGCTGGGAACAAGGGAATCGGCAGAACTCCTGGCGGATACCTTTTACCCGGCAGACACTATGGAGGGTGAAAGCGAAGTACATAAGCAGACAAGAGAAAAAGCGGAACAAGTAAACGGATCGGACCATGATAGTAATCATGACCCACCGTTTACCCATGCAGAACTAAAAATCGCTATGGAAAGCTTCAACCCGAAGAAGGCTCCCGGCAAAGACGGACTTACGGCTGACATATGCATGCAAGCGATAAATCACGACCCTGACACTTTCCTAGCGCTGACGAACAGGTGCTTGGAGCTCGGTCACTTCCCGAACATCTGGAAGGAGGCCACAGTAGTGATACTCAGGAAGCCAGGCAAAGAGAACTATGCTGAGGCAAAATCATACCGGCCAATCGGACTGTTGCCAGTGCTGGGGAAGATAATGGAGAAGATGATCGTGAACAGGCTAAAGTGGCACATAATCCCAAAACTGAGCACCCGCCAATACGGATTCATGCCCCAGAAGAGCACGGAAGACTCCCTTTATGATCTAGTTGAGCACATACGCGGTAAGCTGGCACTGAAGAAAATTGTAACATTGGTATCACTAGACATAGAGGGAGCCTTTGATAGCGCCTGGTGGCCAGCGATAAGAACCAGGTTGGCGGAGGTTCAGTGCCCGATTAACATAAGAAGAGTCCTCGACAGCTATTTACAAGACAGAAAGGTTGCGGTAAGGTACGCGGGTGAAGAGGTAGAGAGGGCGACCTCCAAAGGATGTGTACAAGGATCCATCGGGGGCCCAATTCTCTGGAACTTGCTCCTGGACCCACTGCTCTCGGGACTTGAGAAGCGACAGGAATATTGCCAAGCCTTTGCGGACGACGTCGTGTTGGTGTTCGACGGAGACACGGCCCTGGAAATCCAGCAACGTGCCAATGCAGCTCTCGCCTATGTCCGGGATTGGGGAGTCAGAAACAAACTCAAATTCGCGCCGCATAAAACAAATGCCATAATATTAACGCGTAAGCTGAAGTATGACACCCCGATCCTGAACATGGGTGGGACAGCAATAAACATAACCTCACACATGAAGATCCTGGGGCTCACGATAGACGATAAGTTGACCTTCAACAAACACGTCTCCAATGTGTGTTTGAAGGCAACTAATCTTTACAAACAGCTGTCGAGAGCCGCCAAGGTGAGCTGGGGCCTGAATCCGGGGGTCATCAGAACGATTTACACCGCAGTGATAGAACCGGTGATCCTATATGCAGCAAGCGTATGGGCTCCGGCGACGGAGAAGCTGTGTGTCCAGAGAATGCTCAACGGAATTCAAAGGGGCTTTGCGCAAAAAATCTGCAAGTCATATAGGACCGCTTCACTAAACTCAGCACTGGTGCTGGCCGGAATATTACCCCTTGACTTTAGGATACAAGAGGCAGCTGCCCTGTACGAGACTAGGAGGGGGATAATTCGGCCAACATCGGGGGATGGAGAGGTGGAGCAAAGGACCCCCTATGTTGAGACCCCCCACCCGGCAGAGCTCATGGACCTGCAATTCAATAGCCTGGTAGACCAGGAATCGGTGGATAAAAGTGAACCAGTAGTCAAAATATACACAGACGGCAGCAAGATAGACGGCAAGGTTGGGGCGGCATTGTCTCTCTGGAGCAATGGTGCCGAAACCAAATGCCTGAAATCGAAGCTGCCGTCGTACTGCACCGTCTACCAAGCTGAATTGTGGGCCATCTGCAAAGCCACTCGGGAGGTACTAAAAAGTCCGTTTAGCAGTTTCGGGATATACAGTGACTCAAGATCGGCTCTGGAGTCGATTGTGGGTCACCGCTGCTGTCATCCCCTGGTCGTTGAGACTCGCAAAAATATTAAAGTGGCTAAAGACCGGGATAAAAACATAAGCCTTTACTGGATAAAGGCCCACGCGGGCCTCACGGGCAATGAGAGAGCGGACGATCTGGCGAAGGCAGCAGCAATCAAACTTAAGATAAAACCAGAGTACGACCGGTGCCCGGTTTCATTTGCCAAGCGTCAGATACGTCTCACAACGCTTGGCAAATGGAACCGGAGATACAGGTCAAACGAGACGGGAGTAATAACAAAAATGTTTTTTCCGGATGCAGTTCAAGCTCACCGAATAATAAAAAAGATAAGACCAACTGCCATACTAACCCAGGTCATGACAGGGCATGGTGGGTTCTCCGAATACTTGAACCGATTCAAGTGTAAGGAGAACCCATCCTGCATATGCGACCCGGGTAAAATAGAAAGTGTGCCTCACATTTTGACCGACTGTCCAGTATTCGGACCAGAGAGACACAATATTGAGCAACAAATAGGAATAGATATAGAAGTCGGAAATTTCCCTAAGATTATGATGGATGACGAAAATCGTGATACTTTTCTGGACTACTGTAAGGAGATAGCAAGTAGAGTCATAAATAGAAACAAGATAAACACCGTATGTTGAAAATATATACTGCAATATATATATAAACAGCATAAAATTAAGAAAAATGTAAAATACAATAGACAATAAGTGTGAGACTAAAAATTTTGAATTGTAAAAATAACGCAGACTCAGCAAAACACCCTAGTAAACAATTTAATTCGACCCGATGCGCCTCTCCTGTCTTGCCATTCTCTTAAGAGAATGCTACCTGGCAGGAGAGGCGCGGTAGTCGAAAACAATTGTCGACAAGAATATATAATTCTTTAGAGTAATTACTAGCTGTACAAAACAATGTAAAAATAACAAGGCTCACCAATGTAAAATTCATAGTACAACCCTACGCGCTTTCCCGCCTGCCTGGCTCTTAAGAGGCAGTGACTGGCGGGGAAGCGCAAAACCTAGCATAAATTATAGTAAATTTGAAATGTAAATTCACCAGTATAATAGAAAGATTAAGTAGACTAGAAAGTAAGCAAAAAATTGTATGAAGATTTAATAAAGAAATAGTATAGCAACACAACCAGAGAATAGGCAACATAAAATAAATAAACTACGCCACTGAAAAACTCATTACCCTGTAGACAGACCTCTGACTATGTCAGAGATAGGCTAGCTCGCGGGCCGGACCAAAAGCGTCCGGACAGGAATAAAAAAAAAAAAAAAAAAAAAAAAAAAAAAAAAACCTAACCTAACCTAACCTAACCTAACCTAACCTAACCTAACCTAACCTAACCTAACCTAACCTAACCTAACCTAACCTAACCTAACCTAACCTAACCTAACCTAACCTAACCTAACCTAACCTAACCTAACCTAACCTAACCTAACCTAACCTAACCTAACCTAACCTAACCTAACCTAACCTAACCTAACCTAACCTAACCTAACCTAACCTAACCTAACCTAACCTAACCTAACCTAACCTAACCTAACCTAACCTAACCTAACCTAACCTAACCTAACCTAACCTAACCTAACCTAACCTAACCTAACCTAACCTAACCTAACCTAACCTAACCGGCCCAATTACTAATAGATAACAAAATAAATTTAGAAGAAATAGACAAAATTAAAAATAACATTGAATTAGATAAAATTACTGAAGATTATACAAAATTAATATTAGAAGCTAGTAGCCATAGTATTCCAAAAAAGAAAAGCAATAGTAAAGTCAACTTCCCATGGATGACTGAGGAACTCGCAAAGTCAAAACAGGAGGTCACCACCAAGAAGAGAAGAATCCGTTGCGCCGCGCCAGTCAGATTGGAAAAGGTCACCGAAGAGTACCTGCAACAAAAAGAAAAATATGAGTCAGAAGCTGCAAAAGCCCAGATAGATAGCTGGAAGGATTTTTGTGGAAAGCAAGACAAAGAAGGTCTCTGGGAAGGAATATACAGGGTGATCTGCAGAACTACTAAAAGAGAGGCAGACATTCTACTGGAGAAAGACGGAAAGATACTGGACGCACAAAAGTCAGTGGAACTCCTGGCACATACGTTTTACCCGGAAGACTTGGAGAATGAGGATAATGCGGACCACCGACTGATAAGAGAATTAGCAAATAAGGCAAATGAGCGGGTCGATGATGAAATTCATGACCCGCAATTTACGATACAAGAGCTGAAAGAGTCGGTGGAAAGTTTTAACCCCAAGAAAGCCCCGGGTGGAGACGGTCTAACAGCTGACATATGTGGACAAGCAATTGGTCACAATCCAGGAATATTCCTCGCCTTGGCAAATAAGTGCCTGGAGATAAGCCACTTCCCAACTATTTGGAAGGAGGCAACGGTTGTAGTGCTAAGGAAACCAGGAAAGGAAAACTACGCCAATCCAAAATCATACAGACCCATTGGCCTGCTACCAGTAATGGGTAAGATATTTGAGAAGATGATTGTAAATCGGCTGAAGTGGCATCTCATTCCCAAAATGAGTACTCGCCAATATGGTTTTATGCCCCAGAAGAGCACCGAAGACTCCCTTTATGACCTATTAGGACACGTACGTGAAAAACTAGCTCAGAAAAAGCTAGTGACGATGGTGTCCTTGGACATAGAGGGAGCATTCGACAGCGCGTGGTGGCCGGCAATTAGGACCAGATTGGCTGAGGAAAAGTGTCCGGTGAATGTTAGAAGAGTGGTAGACAGCTACCTCGCTGAGAGAAGGGTAAAAGTCAGATATGCCGGTCAGGAGTTTGCTAAGAGCACAACCAAAGGATGCGTTCAAGGCTCCATTGGTGGTCCTATACTTTGGAATTTGCTACTAGATCCCCTTCTCAAAGAGCTTG
Source organism: Crocallis elinguaria (assembly GCA_907269065.1). Classification (NCBI taxonomy): domain Eukaryota; kingdom Metazoa; phylum Arthropoda; class Insecta; order Lepidoptera; family Geometridae; genus Crocallis; species Crocallis elinguaria. Next base: position 24,376 of record OU026072.1, read on the forward strand.
AGGAAAAAGGCTACCACTGCCAGGCCTTTGCAGACGACGTCGTCTTAGTATTTGATGGAGACAGTGCTTTGGAAGTCCAAAGACAGGCCAATGCCGCTCTCGACCATGCTCAGAGGTGGGGTGTCAAAAACAAACTCAAATTTGCACCACATAAAACGAACGCAATGGTTATCACACGAAAACTAAAATATGACACCCCACATCTGAACATGGGGGGGATCGGCATTGGGATGTCAAAGGAGATAAAGCTTTTAGGACTCACAATAGACGACGCTCTCACATTTAATAAACACACCACTAATGTCTGCAAAAAAGCAATCAACGTGTACAAGCAGCTGTCCACAGCAGCAAAGATAAGCTGGGGTCTTCACCCTGAGATAATACGCACAATCTACACGGCAACAGTGGAGCCCATCATAATGTATGCGGCCAGTGCTTGGGCATCGGCAACAAACAAATTGTACATACGCAAGCAACTAAACGTCGTACAGAGAGGGTTTGCTCAGAAACTGTGTCGGGCCTACAAGACGGTTTCACTGAACGCGGCACTGTTACTGGCTGGGATACTCCCTCTTGACCTTCGGATACGGGAAGCAGCCGCATTGTACGAAGCCAAGCGGGGGGTATCCCAACCAGTGCTGGACAGGGAAATAGAGAACAGGGTACCGTTCTCAAAGGCTCCCCATCCAGCACAGCATACAAACCTCGAGTTCATAATACTGACAGACCAACAAGAACTGGAAGCGAACAACAGCCAGCAAGTTCGCATTTTCACGGATGGCAGTAAAATTGAGGGCCAGGTCGGAGCAGCACTATCCATATGGGATGGTGAAGCCGAGAAAAAAGCCCTCAAATTAAAACTAGCCCCATACTGCACGGTGTATCAGGCCGAACTCCTGGCAATATGTAGAGCCACAAACGAGATTATAAAACGCCCTGAGTCGAGTTTCGGCATATACAGCGACTCCAGATCTGCTCTGGAGTCCGTTATAAGTCGAAGCACGACTCACCCCCTAGCCGTGGAAGCAAGAGAAAACTTAAAAACCTGTAAGGAACAAAACAAAGCGGTATCATTGTTTTGGATAAAGGCCCACGCTGGATTAAACGGGAACGAACGCGCAGACTCCTTAGCTAAGGAGGCAGCACTGGGCACAAAACGAAAGCCGGACTATGACAGATGTCCGGTCTCATTCGTCAAGCGACAAATCCGAATGGGGTCGCTTGGCGAATGGGACCGGAGATATAGGGAGGGACATACCGCGGGAGTAACCAAAATCTTTTTCCCTGACGCCATTCTAGCGCACCGCATAATAAAAAAGATTCCACCTAGCGGGATAATGGCACAAATAATGACAGGACACGGAGGGTTCTCCGAGTACTTGCATCGCTTCAAGTGCAAGGAGAATCCTTCGTGTACCTGCGAACCAGGAATTTCGGAATCGGTTACTCACCTTCTTCTGGAGTGTCCGGTCTTCGGCCTCCAGCGACACGATGTAGAGCAAAAACTTAACTGCCAAATAAAAGAAAATAACATTAAAGACATAATGACAGATAATAAACATAGAGAAACATTTTTAGACTACTGTGTAGATGTAGTAGAAAAGGTTGTAAAAAGAAATAAGTAGCATAAGTAATATACTGTTTTTGTATAATAAGATATATATAAGAATAGCATATAATATAATAATGTGAAATCGTAAAACAACCAAGCGCTACTGATGTAAGAAACATATACATATAGAAAAATTGTTATAAAGGAAAATATAGAAATAGAAAAAATTGAAACAATGTAAACAGAAACAGATAAACTGGTAATATACTAAGAACTGTAATAATGGTAAAAGTAATAATATAAATAGATAAGTTGCGTATAAGTACGAATATTGTAAAATAGACAGAAAAAATGTATACAATTGCAAAAATGAATAGACGTAGTATAATGATGGAATGTAAGAAAACATGCAGATAATAATATTAAGTAAACTACGATGTAAAAAACCTCTCCCTAGAAAGCACAAATAAAAACCTTCGTCTCTGAAAAAATTACTGTAAACAAGGTCTCTGACGTGTCAGAGGAGTTAGCTCGCGGGCCGGGCCAAAAGCGCCCGGACAGGTAAAAAAAAAAAAAAAAAAAAAAAAAAAAAAAAAAAAAAACCTAACCTAACCTAACCTAACCTAACCTAACCTAACCTAACCTAACCTAACCTAACCTAACCTAACCTAACCTAACCTAACCTAACCTAACCTAACCTAACCTAACCTAACCTAACCTAACCTAACCTAACCTAACCTAACCTAACCTAACCTAACCTAACCTAACCTAACCTAACCTAACCTAACCTAACCTAACCTAACCTAACCTAACCTAACCTAACCTAACCTAACCTAACCTAACCTAACCTAACCTAACCTAACCTAACCTAACCTAACCTAACCTAACCTAACCTAACCTAACCTAACCTAACCTAACCTAACCTAACCTAACCTAACCTAACCTAACCTAACCTAACCTAACCTAACCTAACCTAACCTAACCTAACCTAACCTAACCTAACCTAACCTAACCTAACCTAACCTAACCTAACCTAACCTAACCTAACCTAACCTAACCTAACCTAACCTAACCTAACCTAACCTAACCTAACCTAACCTAACCTAACCTAACCTAACCTAACCTAACCTAACCTAACCTAACCTAACCTAACCTAACCTAACCTAACCTAACCTAACCTAACCTAACCTAACCTAACCTAACCTAACCTAACCTAACCTAACCTAACCTAACCTAACCTAACCTAACCTAACCTAACCTAACCTAACCTAACCTAACCTAACCTAACCTAACCTAACCTAACCTAACCTAACCTAACCTAACCTAACCTAACCTAACCTAACCTAACCTAACCTAACCTAACCTAACCTAACCTAACCTAACCTAACCTAACCTAACCTAACCTAACCTAACCTAACCTAACCTAACCTAACCTAACCTAACCTAACCTAACCTAACCTAACCTAACCTAACCTAACCTAACCTAACCTAACCTAACCTAACCTAACCTAACCTAACCTAACCTAACCTAACCTAACCTAACCTAACCTAACCTAACCTAACCTAACCTAACCTAACCTAACCTAACCTAACCTAACCTAACCTAACCTAACCTAACCTAACCTAACCTAACCTAACCTAACCTAACCTAACCTAACCTAACCTAACCTAACCTAACCTAACCTAACCTAACCTAACCTTTTGGTGAAAACCGCATAATTCTATATTCAATAGTTTTTGAACTAGGACCATATTAGTGATAGACACCAACCGCAAAAGCATTTTGTATTGCATAACGTAAAAACGGTCAAGGGTGAAGCGGTTTTAACAACATTATTATTCATTTTTTTTTATAGTAGTTTTATAGATAATTTCAAAATTTGCCTTTTTCGACTAGACGTAACTTCTAAACGGGAAGAGCTATCGGGACGCGGTTTTCGGTATAGTATTGAGAAAAATTAGGACAAACCAGACTCGACAAACTCACCCCTTCAAACCCACCCCAACCCACCCCTATAAAATTTTGATATTTTAATTTTAATTTTTTATTTCTAAATTTTTATTTGATAAATCGATATAGCTGCTTATTTAGAGTCACCCCTCCCCATTTCACCCCTTTCCACCCTTAAAAAATTTTTCATCAAAAAATTTTTTAATTCTCTTTTTAGTTATTTTAGTTGTTTAAACATATAAGCAGTTGATTTAGAGTCACCCCTCCCAATTTCACCCCCTTTCATCCCTAAAAAATTTTATTATTAAATCTCACATTTTTTGTGATTTCACAAAAAACTTGAGATTTGATATTTTAGTTAGTTTATTTCCTCCTAGTACTAGTGAATTCCCCCGTTGGACAATTTCATCTCTTTTCATTTTTATTTATAATTGTCCAATATTGTAGTCTAGCTTTAAATACTTGTCCAAGACCGCGGACCGGTGTTCTTAGAAGTTGTAAATTCTTAGTTACTGTTATCGTTTGTTTGTTTGTTGTCTATTCATCCCGTTGAATAGACCCACCCCTTCACCCCCGCCCCCAACCCTCTACCTTAGTAATTATTTTCTTTGTATTTGTTATTAATTTGTATTTGGAATCCAATTGTTATTTGTAAAGTGTAAATTAAAATAGTTGGGCTCATTAAATAAGGTTGCCCCGCCCCCTCACTGATACCCCCGCAAATACCGGGCGCCGTATCTCGCGAACCGACGGTCGGATTCGAGCGCGGTTTTCGGGAACGGACAGGGTTCGAGCGGGACTATCCGGTGGACCGTCACCCGCGACTCTACGTAGAGTCGAAGGTAGAGCGCGGGAAAGTTGTGCAATTTTAAAATTTTATTTTATTGTTTTTGTTTGTAAATATAGTGATTGTTACTTACCTGACGCGAAGACACCGCAACTGGAGTAGGGAACCGCACCGCCGGACCTGAAACAGAAAAATAGATTAGTAAATTTAGATTAATATTGACATTGGAATTTTATTATTATTACTATTGAATTTGACATTGAGATTTTATTTTTATTATTATTATTGAATTTGAATTTATTTGTTATTTTAATTTGTGCTTAGTGTTTGTGTCTTTCGTGTTAGTTAGTAATATTGTGTATGACACATCCAGACATTCAGACAGTACTTATATAATAAGTACTTATCATTTTAAATTCATTGTTGACCGCTGCTACAGTAGTAGGGAACCGCCGTGTCGGGACCTGAAAGAAAAGTAGATTAGTAATTTTGACAAGACTAGAACTAGTATAGACAATACTTACCATATAGTATTAAACTCGCTGGACGACTCGGTAGCAGTACCTGTAAAAGAAACATTAGTAAGATATAATATAGAAAAATTTTATTGTAATAATAACTGTGTGTACTTGTAATTTAATATTTGTTTAATTTGTGTGTCGGGGTATATACTATTGTGTATACCTCATAGTTTTAAGACTTATTTTATTTATTATTATTTTCGGTTGTAATTGATTCAATTTTATTCATCTTCTTGCTTTTATTGTTTTATTGTTAATTGTGTTAATTATTACTGAATCTAATTTATTGACGTTTTTTCCTGCTCCGGGTATAAATTAAAATTAATTCAAAATGTTTGGCGTCGGCATTCGCACTCCCGCAAAAAAGACAGTCGCTAACAGCGCCGCTCCCCTGAACTCCCCAACACAAACAGAGGCCGGCCCCTCTGGTGGCGAGCCCTCAAGAGTGAGGAAGAGTATAGGGGAGTGGGAATCCGGGACAAACAAATCCCCGGAAAAACTTATATTGAAATTTACCCCGAAGAAGGCAAAAGCTGTGGCGGCGGACCTCGCCAGACGAAAACGCATTTCGCAGGAAATGGATATTGCCCTGACGCCCTCGGTGTGTCCGACCACTGGTAAGGTCTACACATCGAGGGCGTTGGAGGCAAAATCGTGTCTCGTGTCTGCAAAAATCCAGGTCAGATCGTCTAGAAATTTAAAAACGGAAATAAGGGACAGCATTCTTCGAGCCCTCGACCGAATGTACTTGCTCATCAAGGAAGAGGCGGAAGAATCGCTCACCAGATTCGAAGAAGGCTGTCCCTTATGCCCGAAGTGGGAGACGAGACTAGGGATGCGGGCGACGCCGGCGCCGGCTCGGCCGATGCGGGAGGCCTCGGCGCAGACGTCGGAGGTGGCGGCGCCGCCCGCGCCGACTAAGTCGGTGCGGGTGGCCTCGACACAAACGACGAAGGTGCCGACGCCGCCCGCGCCGGCGCGTTCGGTGAAGGTAGCGTCGACGCAGACGTCGGAGGTGCCGGCGCCGCCCGCTCCGGCCAGACCGGCGCGGGTAGCGGCGACACAAACGACGTCAACCGACGCTCCCCCCACGGACAGCGTAAGTATGAGCGATCACTCACTCGCTGAGCTCCGCACCATGCTGGCCGATCACGGTCGGCTGGTGAAGGAGAACAGCGAGAGAGTGACCGCGTTACGAGACGAGATGGAGAGGCAGAGGGAGTCATCCGGGTCAATCACGTACGCGAGTGTGGTAGCGGGACCTCACAGGGAACAGCCCCCTGTGCAGGCCGCCCTGCACTCGGTGATTGTGACCTCCAAGGATGACCAGGACACGGGTGAACAAGTTCTAGGTAGGATTAGGGAGGTAATTAACGCCAAAGAAGGTTGGGTAAAGGTGGAGAAAGTAAGGAAAGCCAAAGATAGAAAAGTAATTATAAGTTGTAAGACCAGAGAAGACAGGGAGAAGGTCAAAGAAAGGCTACAGACAGCGGAGGCACACCTCGGTGTCCAGGATGTCAAAAATAAAGACCCTCTCCTGGTCCTCAGAGACGTCCTAGCAACAAACTCAAACGAGGATGTTGTTGGGGCTCTCTGGAGCCAGAACAGGGAGATTCTTGGCGACCTGGACATGGAGGGTGCCATCGAGGTCAAATACCGCCGGAAAGCCCGAAATCCCCACCTATGCCATATCGTAATGAAGGCCTCCCCGGGCATATGGAAAAGACTAACTGCCGCGGGGGCTGTCAGCATCGACCTGCAGAAGGTTAGGGTAGCTGATCAGTCCCCGCTGGTACAGTGCTCCATATGCCTGGGTTATGGACACAGTAGGCGTTTCTGTACGCAAAAAGAGGAGAAGTGCAGTCACTGCGGTGGACTGCACTTGAAATCAGTATGTGCGGATTGGCTCGCCGGAAAACCTCCGAGCTGTGCTAACTGCATTGGTGCAAAGCTCGTTAGAGCTGAGCACAATGCATTTAGCACAGAATGCCCGGTAAGGCAAAAGTGGGACGCACTAGCAAGGGCAACAATTGCCTATTGCTAGGCGCGTCCCTGAGCCTTCTGAGCATATGTTTCCGGGCGGAACGTTGTTCTAGGACATCGTTCCGCCCGGAAACAAACTCGGAGCTGAGAAGGACGCAGACCACGTAAGTAAAAAATAAAAAACAGTGATTAACTAGAGGGTCATGTTGTACATGACCCGCTAATTATGAAAACGGTACAAATAACGTGGTAGGCGCCTAACTTAGTTTGACCGGAAGCCAAGACCGGACATTAGCACACCTAGCGCTTCACGCAATAACTTGAGAAAATTGAATAACATACTACAAAATAATTTTAGACACTGTAAATAAATTTCAGAATTAAATAAAATAACAGACACGTAAATTTGCATATGTATAATAAATTATATAATATGGTATAAATTTAATTGTCTGTAATATAAAAATTTGTTTGTAACATAAGAATTAAAATAAACTGTAAATTAGTATAGTTCAATAAAAAAAAAAATTACATAGTTGAATTAAATTTAGTTTTTGTATTCAATTAGTAATGTAGTTCAGTGTGAATGTATGGTTAGGTAAAATTTCTTTTTGACACTATGCGCCCCTCCTGTCTTGCCTTTCTCTTAAGAGAAAGCTACCTGGCAGGAGGGGCCCCGTGGTCAAAATATGAAATTGTGGAAGAAAATAAAAAACTCTTTCGTCGACCAGCTGTATAATAATGTAAATGTTAAGAACCTATTTGCCTTCAAAATCCTATTGTATATCTCGCGCCTCGCCACCTTCCTGGCTCTTAAGAGGCAGTGTTTGGTGGTTGAGGCGCAAACTTTTGAATCATAGTAGAACTTATAAATTGTAATAAATTAATTAGTGATAAATATTAAATAGCAAAATTGTGTGCCAGATAGCAAAAGAAAATGCAAAGTACAGAATCATTATCGATTATAAAATGAACCCTACTCTTGAGCATAACTAGAAAATGTAACTACTGACTCTACCAAAGGTAGAGGATGGACAGCGTAAAATAAATGACTAGATTAAATATAGACTAGTAACTTAGTATAAAATAGATATTAGAAATAAGGAAATATTGTAAACTTTTTTCTTTTTACCATGTCAATAAAGCCTCCCTGTACCAAATCCTACTAGTATATAAGGTTTCTGATTATGTCAGAAGTTTAGCTCGCGGGCCGGGACACACTGCTCCCGGACAGGAAAAAAAAAAAAAAAAAAAAAAAAAAAAAAAAAAAAAAAAACCTAACCTAACCTAACCTAACCTAACCTAACCTAACCTAACCTAACCTAACCTAACCTAACCTAACCTAACCTAACCTAACCTAACCTAACCTAACCTAACCTAACCTAACCTAACCTAACCTAACCTAACCTAACCTAACCTAACCTAACCTAACCTAACCTAACCTAACCTAACCTAACCTAACCTAACCTAACCTAACCTAACCTAACCTAACCTTTTTTTTTTTTTTTTTTTTTTTTTTTTGTAACCCAGGGAAAAACTCCTTTGCGAGCTTACCTCTCCGAGCCCCCGGGGGGGGGCTGCGGAGAGAGTGTGGGACTCACGCTCGCCCACGCGCAGCCGTCATACCCACTAAAAAACCCTGGGACGTTTTACGGCTCAGCTTGGGACGGGGTCGCGGTTCCGCTTTCGCACTCCGCACAGGACCCCGTCAGCCGTCGTCCGCCCCCTGGGGCGGACCCGCCTCGCGGGGAGCACTGCTCCCCCGCTCAGCCCAGGCGGCGCGCCCAACGCAAGCGCGCCGCCCCCGCCTCGGGAGGGCCCTACCTATAAAAGGTGCGGGACGCCTGATGCCCCCGCATCCGACGCCCCAGGCCCTCCCGGAGGAGACGGGGAACGATGGGTACCTCGTCCCCGCCTCCGTGCTCTCCTGAGCGGAAGAGAGAGGGGGTCAGTCTCCCTCTCCCGCTCATCGGCCTCCCTTTGCTCGACAATAGTCTCACAAAAGGAGACCATGGCGTCCCAGACCTGCTCGCTTTCGACCATCTTTCGCAAGACGGCCTCCAGCGAGAGGTCCGGGCCCACGACCGCGACTAGAGCTCGTCGCGGTCCATCGCCCCCCGGACATGCCTCCAGTGCGTGGCGCGAAGTATCCTCCGCGCAACCGCACTGGTGGCATGCCGGGGTTGCCTCCCTTCTCGCCACGTGGTGCAGGTACCTCCCGAAACAACCATGTCCCGAGAGGACCTGCGTGAGGCGGAAGGTGAGGCTCCCGTGTCCCCGCAGGGCCCACCGTTCGAGTACGGGACGGATCGCCTCCAAAAGCCGGACGGCGCCGTCCCCCCTCCGTGCAGGCCCCGCGAGGAGCCTCCCCCTCCAGGACGCCAGTGCCGCTGTCCTGGCGTCCCGCCTCCACCGCACCACCTCCTGCGGTGCGGGAGGCTGACCCCGCTCCCTCGCCTGCGCTCTCTGCCAGTAGACCGAGTGTAAAATCTCGGCCTCCAGGTCCCAAGGCAGGGACCCTGCCAGAGCGCAGGCGACCTCGTGTGAGAGTGTCCGGTACCCGCGGCACACTCTCACAGCCATGACCCTCTGGGCCCCATGAAGGACGGCGATCTCTAGCCGGTGTAGAGACGCCGCCCAGATCGGGGCCGCATAGAGGGCCATCGAGCGTACCACCGCTGTATAGAGGCGGCGGCAGCTCCCGTCTCCACCCCCGAGGTTGGGGAGGAGGCGGCTCAGCGCGGCAGCAGACCCGAGGAGCTTGGGGGCCAGCTGCCGCAGGTGGGGCCCGAAGCTCCATCTACGGTCTAGGACGACGCCGAGGTACTTAAGCGTCGACCCGACCGCGATGGAGACTCCGCCCACCACTATCGTGGCACCTGCAGGTGGCGCTCTCCGAGGTCCATGGAAAAAGATGGCCTCGGATTTCCCGAGCGCCACCTCCAGGCCCAACCTCCTGATCCTGGCCACGACCGCAGCGACGCCGGCCGTGGCGAGGATCGACGCGTCTCGAAACGTCGCCCCCCGGGCGGTAACGAGCGTGTCGTCGGCGTAACAAAGGACGCCGACCCCACGCAGGTTAGCGCCCCGGAGGACCCAGTCGTAGCCTATGTTCCACAGCAGGGGCCCTAAACACGACCCCTGCGGAACACCTCGGCTGACCGGAGCCCTTCTCTGTCCGGCTGACGTTGGGAAGACTACCTCTCTATAGGACAGGTAGTCTCCCACGAGACGCTGGAGGTATTGGGGTACCCTGTGGTACCCCAGTGCCCTCCTAATCGTAGTCCACGGGAGGGAGTTAAACGCATTGGCGATGTCTAAAGACACCGCCAATACACCCCCGCCCGCGGAGCACGCCTCTTCAGAGAGGTCGCGGACGCGTGCAATAGCATCGATCGTCGAGCGACCTCTTCTGAACCCGAACTGTGTGTCGGCCAAGTTCGGGCCGACACGATCCATATGCTGGGTGAGGCGGGCCGCAACGATTCTTTCCAGCAATTTGCCCGCCTCATCTAGTAGTACTATAGGGCGGTACCCGGCGGGTTGGTCTGCCGGGCGCCCGTCCTTCCTCAGGAGCACAAGTTTTCCCCCTTTCCATCTCTGCGGGAATCGGCCTTCTCGCAGGCAGCGGCTGAACAGCTCTTTCAGCGGTGGGCCTAGTGCCTCCTGTGCGAGGGCCCACGCGCGTCCGGGAATCCCATCAGGACCCGGCGCCGTGTTTTTGGCCCTCATACGGAGGACGGCCGCTCCCAGCTCGCCTTCTGTCACCTCCGGTACTGTACTGTCCTCCTCTCCCACGTCCTCTTCCACCTGTTGCGACGCCATCGCAGGCGGGACAAAGTCGGGCCCCGGGTCTCTGGGGAATAGGCCCTCCACGACTCTCGTGAGGACCGGCGGGTCTAGCGTACTAGTGGTGGGGGGGGCCCACGGCCGAAGCTTGCGCCTCGCCATCCTGTACGGCCGCCCCCAGGGATCCTGCTCCAGCGTCGCGAGCAGGTCCCGCCACGCTTCCGCCTTGGCCCTCTTTATTGCCGTCCTCAGGGCCTTCGACGCTTCCCTGTATCGCGCATATAGGGCGTCAGACACCGGCGTTTCGCGGCGTCGCCTCCTCCGGTACCTCTGGTAGCGTCGGCGTCGTGCTCTGCACCGACGCCGGAGGGCCGCGATCTCCTCTGACCACCAATACATTTGGCGTTTTGTCGGAGGAGATCTCACTCGGGGCATGGCGGCATCACAAACCCGAGCCATCGCCGCGCACAGGCCGTCGGCCTCTTCCTCGACGGTCATCGGCGCTGACGAAGAGCAGTTCCAGGCCTGGACTATGGCCGCTTCTTGGAGCAGCTCACAGTCCAGTCTCTTCAGCGCCCATCGCCGATCCGTTACTGGAGAGCCCCTGTTATCCAGGCCACTCGTGGACAAGGAGACGCCGAACCTGATGTACCGGTGGTCCGACAACGTCTCCTCGTCCACCAGTACCTCCCAGCCTCTCACTCTACGTGCGAGTTCGGGGGTTGCAAGGGTGACGTCGATCACCGACCCTCCCCCTCGCCGCACGCAGGTGAGTTCGGCCCCGCGATTGCACACACATAAGCCTGCACCGACCAGCCAGCGCTCTAGCGTCGCACCCCTCACGTCCGTCACCGGGGATCCCCACGCGCGTGACTTCGCGTTTAGATCCCCGAGTACAACCACAGATCGTGGGTGACTCCGGGCGACCACGACTCCAACCTCGTCCAGGAAGTCCTCGAAGTCGGCGAGGGGCCTATTGGGGGAGAAATAGACTCCCACAACGACCACCTCGCCTACTCGAGCTGCGACAAAGCCGCTTCCCCTGCACACATCCTCAAGTGGCGGGGAGCGGGCCGGCGATTGGGTGGTGATTGCCACCAAGCCGTTGCGGTCTCCAACCCAGTCTGGACGGGGCGGGACCACATACGGCTCGGACACCACAGCTACTTGCACCAACCACTCCGCCAGGGACTGCAGTAAAAGATCCTGCGCCCCGGCGGAGTGGTTGGCATTCGCCTGAAGAAAGGATAGGGCCATAACTATCCCTGATCCATGCTGGCCGACTGCTCCCTTGAGGGGCCGGCCGGCTGCGACTGGGCCTTGGCCTCAGCGGCAGCCGGTTTGCGTCTCACCCCTTTTTTCTGCGGGGGCTTGGCACAGGCCTTGCCCCCGGATAGGTGGTCCGCCGCCTGACCTGCAGCTGCACATAGGGTGCAGTGCGGTGCAGCGGAGCACGCGCTGGCCTTATGGCCATTTTGACCGCAGCGATAGCATTCATCGCTGCGGTCAACCTCCGACTCGCACTGGGCCCTAACGTGGCCCAGCACAAGGCATCGGTAGCAGCGGCGCGGTCTGGGATCGAGGATCTTTACCTGCGCCGCCACCCATCCGACCAAAAGACGGCCCCCTGCGGCAATCTTTTTAGCGGCCGTGAGAGGGCACCTGACAAAGGAAGTGCCCATCCCGGCCGGACCCGCTCTGATAGCGCCAGCCTTTACGGCTGACTCGGGGCAGTCGCCCTGACTCGCCAGGGCCGCCACCAACTCTTCGGTAGTGACAGAGTCGTCCAGTCCGGTCACCCGCAGGTCTGCGGTGGTGACCGGCCTGGAGACCAGTACTCCCTCCTCTCCCGCGAAAACTTCGCGCAGCTTTTGCGCCAGAGTATCCGCATTCTCGGACCTCTGTGCGCCGGGGACCTCAAGTATCCGGGCCCCAGTCGCCGCAGCCCTCATACGGAGATTGGGGGGGACCCCAATCTCAGGGAGGCTGATTGAGTCCTTAGCCCGCGTAAGGACCTTGGCGTAGGTCAGTCCTCTTTCCGTCGCCCCCGGTTGCAGCGTTATTACAACTGCTGCGGTGCGGGGGGGGCGGAGTTTGGCCGCCTTCTGTTTTGCAGAGGGCGGGGTCGGCTTCGGGGTAGGCTTCGGGGCCTGGGTTTTCCCAGGGCGCGATGGCGCTACCTTTTTGGGGCGTGACGGCGCCGCTCTCTCGGGCGCTGTCGCCCTGTCGGGCTTTCTCGCTCCCTTCCGGACCACCTCCGTCCACTTCTCCACCGCTGGAGGTTGTGAACGGGGCGCCGGAACCGGGGGGGCGGTCGTGGCAGGGGCAGTGGCAGTGGCAGGGCTGCTCTTCCCCTTTCCCTTTCCTTTTCCCTTTCCCTTCCCGCTCTCCTTGGGGACTTCTGTCACCATCGGAGCGCGAGGTAGGGAGGGGATGGGCTGTGAGGCAGTCATCGGCACTGAGGCAACGGCCTCAGTTGCTGCCTGTCGCTTTCTGTCAGCGGCCAACGGGGGCCTTAAGCGCCTCTCGGGCAGTAGGCGGTCCTCTAGACCCTCCAGGCGGGCGTTCAGCATCGTGCCCACCTGGATCATTACCAACCGCGAGATATCCTCCGCCGCGGCAGGTGTGGTCGGGGCCGTCTGAACCTGAACAGTTCTGATAGCCTCCATCTCACGGCGGAGCTCCGAGAGCTGAGCCGTGAGGGTCTTGTTCGCCTCCGTCAGGAGGGCGACCTCTTCGGAGACCGTGCGCTTCCGCATGGTCTCGAAGGCGATCCTCACTGAGCCCGCAGCCTCTTTGAGGTCTCTAATGAGATCGCCCTTCATATTCTTTGACTTGGTCGCGACGGCGACTATGGTTGAGAGAGAACTCTCCACCAGCCTCGCCACCGCTCCCAAGTCAGCATCCGTCACGTCCTTGGATTCAGAGGATTTCGGGAGCTTAGCAAGGCAAGCGGCCCGCTCCTCCCTCCTCTGCGTCATTTCCTGCATCAGCTCTTGCTCGGCTACGAGTTTGAGCTCCTCTCGTTTGGCTTTGTTCAGCTCCTCTTTTGCCCTGGCGAGTCCGACGTACTGCCCAGTGGTGGGCGGACGTCCTCGCTCGCGCTTGGCTGCAGCCTTCTTCGGCGACGACCTGGCGCAGTCATCATCCGAGGAGGCTCCCTCGTCGTCGGCACTAAACCTGCGTTTCCTCCACCGTCCTGGCGTCGAGGATCGTGAGGCAGACCTCACCGTCTCAACACTCATTCCGGACCCCGTGTCGGATTCCGACAAGTTCGGCTCCTTACTCGCAACGTCCACCCACTGGCTGACGTCATCCTCTGAGAGTCTTTGCGCGGTAACGCGCAGCACTCTCTTCTCCTCCTTCCCTTCCCTCTTCTTAGATTTTTTTAGGTTAGTTTTTCTCATATTTGTTCCCACGATTATGGGGGATCTAAAAAGTCCACCCAGGCAGTGCCCCCTGTACCCGGGTAACCCTAATACTCGCTGAGGTCGGGTGGTATCAGCGGTAAGTTGGCGCACTAACGACTAATCTACCCCTTAGCCATGCATCCCCTCACGGTGCGCCGCCGCTTGGGATTGGGGGTAATTTTTTATAGAGGTTTTCTTCCTCGTGGCCCGGCCGGTTAAGGCAAGGCCCTCGGTCCTAGTGTATACCGCCACGAGACGTAACCGCAGCCACATCTAGGATTACGAGCTTCGACGAATGTGCCCAGCAGCGGGGTAAGCGCATACTGGGCTCGTCACTCCCCGTGTCGAGACACGTGGGCAGGCCAATAAAGCCAAGCCCTGTACACAATACACAAAATAAAATATATACAATAAACAAAACCAAAACAAAAACAAAACAATATATAAAAGTGTAAAATGTACTGCACTACTTCCGGCAACTCTCACCTGACCTGAAAACAAGTGCAAGTAGAGAGCCAACCGGAGTAGCGCTACCAACTCGCGAATATTACTCGCATCCAACCCCTCTGAAAACAAAGGGGTTGGTTCAATATAAACATATACACACTAATGATACAAACTATACACACATAATACAATAGATACAAATAAAACAGATACATAGACACTTATAATACCCGCCGCGTCCTTTGCCCTCTGAAAGCAGAGGGACAGGAGCGGCACCGATACAAATATATACATACAAATAATACATAAATACATACATAAAATAATAAATACAATATAATAAATACATAAACAAATACACAAATAGATAAGCCGGATTATCAGCTACCTGTCGGCGGCGACCCGGGATCAAAACGATCAACCGAGGCCGCCGCCGGCAGGCACCCAGGGTGCACCACGAGGAGGTTATCCGACAAAGCACCCCAACCTAACCTAACCTTTTTTTTTTTTTTTTTTTTTTTACCCGGAGGGAATGCGTTTACGCACACCCCCGCCCTGGGTGCAATGGGCGGGGGTAGTGTGGGGCTCCACCGGCTTCCGCCACCGGCAATACCCACTAAAACCTCCGGGGACGTAACACCATATCACCTTAAGCGGGGGCCACGGGAAACAATGTAAACTTCCGTGGTCCCGGCAGTGTTGGCCCTTAAGGACCGCGTCGCAATACGAGCAAGGCTTCGTATTTTCATCACATATTTATGTGCGTGATCAGTGCACATTATCCATCTGGGGGATCTAACTCCTAATGGACGACGACATCCCCATTATCGTCGCCCGGAGCTCCCTGTTATGGGGGAAGTCGGCGGTCGTGGGCCAGGCGCCTGCGCCCAGCTCTACGACGGCGGATTGGGTGGGACGATGCGTCGTCCTCTCTCATGCGCTCCGCCAGCTCTTTTTGGGATATCACGCTTTCACTAAACGTGATCATCGCCTCCCATGAGTTCTCGCACTCGACCATAGCCTTGACTATGGTCGGTAGCGACAGATCAGCGCCTACCACCGCGACCAGGTCGGCGCGTGGTTCTTCCCATTCTGGGCATTCAGCCAGCGTGTGATGTGCGGTGTCATTAGTGTTACCACAATGATGGCACTCCATTGTCAGTTCCCTGCCCGCCACCTTGCACAGATATCTGCCGAAGCAGCCGTGTCCCGTAAGAATCTGCGCAAGGTGGTAGGTTACGACTCCAAACGTCCTTCCGACCCATTCCTTCAGAACTGGTCGAACTGCTCTTATCGTTAGGTGGCCGGCGGACGGCTCCTCTAATCTCTCCATCCACTGCCGGAGGAGATCCCTGCGGGAGTGCTGTCTCAACCGCAGTATCTCCTCAGGCAGTAGATGTTGTCCCTGGGCACGCGCTTCCGCGCGGCGCTGGTACACCTCTGCCAGCACTTTGGCTTCCAGGTGCCATGGCGGTGTTCCGGCCAGTACACATGCCGCCTCAAACGAGACGGTATGGTAGCATCGCACGGCTCTCACCGCCATCACTCGTTGTGGCCGTCTCAGGTGTGCTTTGTTATGCGCGCTCAAAGCTGTCACCCAGATTGGTGCCCCGTAGAGCGCCATCGACCTGACCACTCCGGTATAAAGGAGCCGGGCGCTTACGTCCGGGCCCCCCAGGTTGGGTAACAGTCCGCTTAGCGCACCTGCAGCCCTAATCAGCTTGGGAGCCAGTCGAGCAAAATGCTCCTTGAAACTCCAAGTCCCGTCCAGCACAAGACCCAGGTAGCGCATCGTTGGATTGATGTTGATCCTAACTCCACCCACCATGATATAGGAACCATTGGGTGGAGCGCGCCTGGGCCCGTGGAAGCAAATAGCTTCTGATTTGTTTAGGGCTACCTCCAGCCCTAAACGTCTAATCCTACCCACGATCTGGGCCACTCCTGCTGTCGCCAGCAAAGCCGCCTCCCTATAGGTGCTACCACGGGCCGTGACGAGGGTGTCATCCGCATAGCATATTACGTTGACCCCTGTCAAATTGGCCCCGCGGAGCACCCAGTCATATCCAATGTTCCACAGGAGCGGGCCGAGGACCGACCCCTGTGGAACGCCACAAGACATATCTCGTCTACTCCAATCCTCCCGCATGGGGTACCTTACCACTCTTTCGGAGAGATAAGCCTCCACAACCATGCGCAGGTAATGAGGAACGCGGTGGTGTCTGAGTGCCTCCTTGACACAGCTCCAAGGTAGTGTGTTAAAAGCGTTGGCTATGTCAAGGGACACAGCCAACACCTGTTCCCCTTGAGCCACCGCTTCCATCGTCATAGTCTTGACGCGCTGAATTGCGTCTATCGTGGAACGACCCCGGCGAAAACCAAATTGGTTGTCACTGAGGTCGGGACCCTCCATCTCCAGGTGCTTGACGAGGCGAGCAGAAACAACACGCTCGAAGAGCTTGCTTACCTCGTCAAGCAGAACAATAGGTCGGTATGCAGACGGGGAGTCCGCAGGACGTCCCTCCTTTCTTAACAAGACGAGTTTTCCTGCTTTCCATTCCTGAGGAAAACGTCCCTGTTCCAGGCATGTGCTGAAGAGTCGTCTCAACCTGGGCTCTAACGCTCCCTCCGTCAGCGCCAGGACCCAGGCTTTGCCTGGTATGCCGTCCAAACCAGGGGCGGTATTTTTTGCGCGGAGGCGCAGTATCGCCGCTCCCAATTCTCCCTCCGATATCTCGGGTACCTCAGCATCCTCCTCCTCTGCTTGCGTCGATGGCAAAGCAAGCGTAGGGGGGTCATGGTCCGCCCTGTCGGGGAAGAGTACCGACACTACCCGTTCTACAAATTGGGGCTGTAGACTTCGTGTCAAAGGAGGGGCCCATGGACGGAGCTTTCTCCTTACCATTTTATAGGGACGTCCCCAAGGGTCCCGATTTATCGTCTCCAGCAACTCGCGCCGCGATGAAGACTTGGCCTCACTGATTGCAATCTGGAGCGCCAAGACTGCACTTCTGTAGGCCGCATATAGATCGGCCTCTTGCTCTTCATCCCTTGCCAGTCTTCTCCGGGACCTGGTGTACTGGCGTCTGGTTTCAAAGCACGCAACACGTAGTCGCGAGATCTCCGCCGACCACCAGTACACCTGTCTCCGATGTGGGAGATGCTTTACACGCGGCATGGCCGCATCACAGACCTGAGACATGGCCGAGCCAAGCCCAAGCACCTCCTGGTCAACGTCTATCGGACTGCCGTCATCGACGGCAAGCCAGTCTTGCACCATGGTGGCCTCGATCAGTGCATCTCGGTCCAGCTGCTTGAGCGCCCAGCGCGGACCGTCACCCTGTAGCGGTCTGCTCCGATCACTCCACGCACTGCCAGGTGGAATAACCTCAAAGCGGATATATTTGTGGTCCGATAGCGTTTCCACATCTTGCACAACTCTCCAATCCTGCACACGGCGAGCGAGCGCAGGACTGGCGAACGTGATGTCCACTATCGAACCACCCTGTTGTCGCACGCATGTGTTTGCCGAGCCCCGGTTGAGCAAGCTCAAACCGGACGCTATGGCCCACTCCATCAGCGCCTCCCCGCGCAGGTCAGTTGCTGGAGATCCCCATGCCGTTGACTTGGCATTGAAATCTCCAGCAACGACTACTTGGTTTGGGCGCCCCTGCAGGAATAAAGTCCCGACCTCGACCAGAAACTGTTCGAAGTCGGCCAAACTGCGATTAGGGGAAAAATAGACCCCCACCACTAGGATGCCATCCATTAGGGCTGCGACGCATCCCCGACCTCTCGTCACCCTTTCGAAGGGTGGGGAACCGATGGCAGTTTGGGAGACAATGGCCACCAGTCCATCGCGATCACCAATCCAATTGTCCCTGTCAGGGACGTAGTATGGCTCACTGACTATCGTTGTTTGAATCAACCACTGCGCCATGCTCTGGATCAATAGATCCTGAGCTCTAGCGCAGTGGTTGATGTTGACCTGTAGAAAGTTGATGGCCATCTAATTACCCGTGGCCATCGGTACCGTCTCGACCCGCGGGTTAGCGCGGATAGTCAGTTGGTGGGCTCTGGGGCCAGCACCAGCTCTCTTCCCCTTCTTTAAGGCATCACAGCCTTTGGTACCTATTTTATGGCCCGCAGGCTTGTTAGCCGCTGCGCACACAGTGCAATGCAGCTCGCCGGAGCATTCCCTGGCCTTATGCCCGGGCTTGCCGCAACGGTAGCACTGATCGCTACGGTCTTCCTCTGAGCTGCACACATGCCTGACGTGTCCAGCAATTAGGCATCGGTAGCAGGTCATGGGCCTGGGCTCGAGCAGCTTAACTCGAGCCGAGACCCAACCGACCAGCAGACGACCCTTCTCTGCGACCTTTTTCGCGGCTTCGATCGGACAACGAAGCCACAATGTGCCAAGACCGGTCCAGTCGCGGCGAATTTCGCCGCACTTAATTGATTCCGTCGAGCAGTCCCCAGCTATACCGACCGCAGCCGTTACCTCCTCCGCTGTTGTGGAATCATCCAGGCCCATTATGCGCATATCGACACACTTAGTAGGCCTGGAGACCCGAACAGCGTCCGCCGGAAGAGATTCCCGCAGTTTGTCCGCCAATTCGTCTGCCTTTGCTCCGCTGGCTGCGCCTGGCAGTTCCAATATGCGCGCGCCAGTGGCCGCCCGTCGGAAGCGTATCGCTGAGATACCAAGATCCGGCAGTGAGAACTTGGTCTTAGCCTCCGCTAATATTTTGGCGTACGTCACACCACTCTCCTCGGCACCCGGCTGGAGAGTGAGAACCACAGCCGATGACCGAGGAGGACGGAGCTTAGCCGCTCGAATCTGGGTCTCAGAACCTGTTGGTTTAGACGCAGCCTTCGTCTTCTTTTTGCCCCGTTTCACGACAACATTCCATCCCTCATCCACAGTTGTAGTGGCGGGAGGAAGGGGACGAGGTTCCTTCGCTTTTATAGGGCCCGCAGCGGGGCCACTCTTTCTCTCCGCAGACGTAGGTGGCAGTTGAGCGGGTTGGCGGACGTCTTGGACTGCAGGGGTCCCTTGGCTGGTAGAGGCGATCGGGGGGGCAACAGCCTTCCCCTTTCCTTTTTTCTCCTTCTTCTGGCTTGGGGCCGCAGCACGTGGGGCAGCAACCGGTGGCAGAACCACTGGCAAACTCACTCCAGGCGCCGCCGCGGTCTCCCTACGCCGGTCCGCGGCCAGCGGGGGCCGTAGTCTCTTCTCAGGGAGAAGGCGCCCCTCGAGACCTTCAAGGCGGGCGTTTACCATGGTGCCCACCTGGTTCATTATCTCCCGCATGACAGTATCAGGGGTCTGGGCTAGACCCTGAGTCATGGTTGGGGCCTGAGGCACTTGTGCCTGGACCGACCTCACAGCTTCTAGTTCGCGACGAAGCTCTTTGAGCTCCGCCGCGAGCCTTTTGTTGTCTTCAGCCAACAACGCCATTTCTTCAGGGACGGTGCGTCGGTGCATCTCGTCCAATGAAGACTTTATGAAGCGGGCAGCCTTTTTAAGGTCCCGCTTACAACCTCCCTTTAAGTTTTTGGACTTGATGGCTATAGACTCGATGGTCTCTAAAGAGACCTGGACCAGCCTAATCAAGTCCTCCGCATTGCAGTCCTCGGCCTGCACTTCTCGCGACTTTTTGAACAGGGTGTCAGCCTCCTGTCTCTTGAGCCGAAGCTCTTCCTCTAGCTCACTTTCAGCCGTGAGTCGGAATTCCTCCTTCCTTGCCTCATTGAGGGCGGCTTTGGCCTGAGCAAGGCCGACGTATTGGCCCGTGGTCGGTGGCCTGCCTCTACCTCGTTTTGAGGTCTTCCCGCGAGGAGTCGGCGTCGCCGTCTCCGTTTCGCTTTCCGAGCTCCCGTCGGAATCAGTGTGTGGCCGCTTCTTGCGCCATAGTCTTGATGCCCTTTTGTCGCTCGCAGAGCTAACGGACACCATGGTGTGGACCGAATCTGAGTCCGATAGCCTCACACCCGTTCCCTCACTGACGCAGTCTTTTAGGCTGGCCGAGTCCGACTCTGAGAGTCTTCGGTCCAGCCTAACGCTGCACTCTCTCAGGACAACCGGAGAGGCATTTGCGCTGCTCCTGGTCGTCCTTGGCGAACTTCGCCTAGCACGCTCATCATCCATCTTGGACGCATGAGCCTCTCCCGCACCTCCCATTTTCGGACAGGGTGCATTGTCCACCTCTTTGGCAGAGCTCTTTGAGCTCTTCTCCGTTTCCACTACGTCAATTTTTGTTTTAGACTCCATATCAGATCCCACGAGAATGGGGGAAAGGGTGGTCCACTAGAGCAGAGACCCCTGTACTCTAGCAAGCCTAGCATGACCCGCCACGGAGGTCGGCCGGTATCCGGGCGGGGAACGCGCTAGCGACAGATCTACCCCTCTGCCATGCATCCCCTCACGGCGCGCCGCCGCTTGGGATTGGGGGTGATTTTTTAGAGAGGTTTTCTTCCTCGCGGCCCGGCCGGTTAAGGCAAGGCCCTCGGTCCTGGTGCGATACGCTATAAAACGTGACCATAGCCACAACCAGGGTTCCGAGATTGACGATAGTGCCCAGCAGTAGTGTGAGTACATACTGGGCTCGTCCCATCCCGTGTCGAAACACGTGGGGCTGGCCAATAAGCCGAGCCCCAAAACACACTGTACAAATATATATAGAAAGTAAACAAAACAAAAACAAAACAAAAACAAAACAATATATATACTGTACAGGCATACTCCCGGCGACTTCCACCTGGTCCGAAAACGAACACAAGCAGAGCGCCACCGGGAGCAGCGCATCATCCCGCGAGTTAAACTCGCACGATCCAACCCCTCTGAAAACAAAGGGGGCTGGATCGATATAAATATATACACAAGAATAATAAATACTATACATACATAATACAATAGATAGAAATATAACAAATACATAACACATAAAACACCACACAGCGCCCCACTGGCCTACTGTGCCCGCCGCATCCGGTACCCTCTGAAAGCAGAGGGACAGGAGCGGCACCAATACAAATATATACATACAAATAATACATAAATACATACATAAAATAATAAATACAATATAATAAATACATAAACAAAATACACAAATACATACGCCGGATTATCAGCTACCTGTCAGCAGCGACCCGGGATCAAAACGATCGACCGCGGCCGCTGCTGGCAGGCACCCAGGGTGCACCACGAGGAGGTTATCCGACAAAGCACCCCAACCTAACCTAACCTTTTTTTTTTTTTTTTTTTTTTTTTTTTTTTTTATCGTGAGGGGAATGCATTTACGCACACCCCCGCCTGAAGTGCAATGGCGGGGGTAGTGTGGGGCTCAATCCGGCTTCCGCCACCGGCAATACCCACTAAACCTAACTCACGTACTCAGCATCATCGTCAGCTGAAGACGAGGGCGCGGGTCCATTCATATTCTCCGCACGCCTCGTCACTGTCGCCCGTATTCGGACTCTTCTTGGGGGTGTAGAGTCTCCCCAATTTCATCACGGGGGACCTTGGACGGCGGATGTAACACCATCCGGCTGCCTTGGCCCACCCTGTGGAGACGGAGCGCGGCGACCACGCCTCCGTACACGCGCTCTTCTGAGCGGAAGAGAGAGGGGATCAATCTCTCTCTCCCGTTCCAGTGACTCCCTTTCCGACATTATAATGTCACAGTACAAGGCCACTGCCTCCCATGACCTCTCGTCGGCGACCATCTTGGCAGTGATGGTCGGCAAGGAGAGGTCTCCTCCTACGGCCGCGACCAAGGCTAGTCGCGGCTCCGCACCAGCAGGGCACACCTCCAGCGCGTGCTGAGCCGTATCTTCAGCACAGCCGCACTGGTGGCACGCTGGTGACGCCTCCCTTCGGGCGACGCTGTGCAAATATCTGCCGAGACAGCCGTGTCCCGACAGTATTTGCGTCAGCCGGAAGGTGAGCGTCCCATGTCTGCGCTCGACCCATTCCCTAAGGATGGGTTTTAGCGCTCCAAGGAGCCTGGTAGCCCCATCTCCTCTCCTTGTGGGCCCTGTAAGGAGCCGCGCCTCCCAGGACGTTAACGCCGTCCTCCTAGCGTCCTGCCGCCATCGGACAACCTCCTGCGGTGCAGGACGGAGGTCCTCTCTCCTGGCTCTATCTCGCCGCCAGTAAATTGAGGCCAACGCCTCAGCCTCAAGGTCCCATGGTATGGACCCGGCGAGGGCGCACGCCACCTCGTGCGAGAGGGTGCGGTAGCCTCTGCACGCCCTCACCGCCATCGTCCGTTGGGCCCTATGTAAAAGAGCAGTCTCTTGGGCACCCAGGGAACTAGCCCAAATCGGAGCCCCGTATAATGCCATCGATTTGAGCACCGCCATGTAAAGGTGGCGGCAACTCGCATCTCCTCCTCCGATGTTGGGGAGTAGGCGACCCAGTGCGGCAGCAGACCTCATTAATTTGGGGGTCAACTGCTCCAGATGCGCCCGAAATCGCCATTTGCTGTCAAGCACGACGCCGAGATATTTAAGCGTCGGCTTGACAGCGATGGTGGTCCCACCGACAACTATGTTTGAGCCTACAGGCGGCGCTCTTCGTGGGCCATGGAAGCAGATGGCCTCCGACTTGTGAAGCGCCACCTCCAGTCCCAAACGTCGGATCCTGCCTACTACTACTGCAACTGCAGCCGTGGCCAGGACCGATGCCTCCCTGTAGGTTTCACCTTGGGCGGTAACCAGCGTGTCGTCGGCGTAACAAAGGACGCCGACGCCACGCAGATTAGCGCCCCTCAAAACCCAATCGTAACCTATATTCCACAGGAGTGGCCCAAGAGCCGACCCCTGTGGAACTCCCCGCGTTACCGGGCTCCTTCCCTCTCCGGTCATTGTCGGGAAGACTACCTTCCTGTTGGACAGGTAGTCCCCGATGAGGCGCTGGAGATATTGGGGCACGTTGTGGTACTCCAATGCCTTGCGTATCGTGCTCCACGGCAGAGTGTTGAACGCGTTCGCGATGTCTAAAGACACCGCTAACAACACTCCGCCGTTCGAGCACGCTGTCTCAGAGAGGCCGCGGACGCAGGATATTGCATCGATTGTCGAGCGGCCTCTTCGAAAGCCATATTGGTTGTCGGCCAAGTTTGGCCCCTCTTCATTGAGGTGCTTGACGAGGCGGGCAGAGACCACTCTTTCAAGCAGCTTGCCGGCCTCGTCAAGCAGTACAATAGGTCGGTATCCTGCCGGCTCGTCTGCTGGTCGCCCCTCCTTTCGGAGCAAGACGAGTCGGCCCTCCTTCCACCGCTGTGGGAATCTCCCCTCCTGGAGACAGCGGTCGAAGAGGGCCCTCAATCTTGGCTCTAGTGCTTCCTGTGCCAGTGCCCATACGCGCCCCGGGACCCCATCCGGGCCCGGAGCCGTATTTTTCGTCTTCATCCTCAGGACGGCTGCGCCCAGCTCTCCCTCCGTGATTGCAGGGGCGGAGTCGTCGTCATCACCGATTGGGTTGCCTCCTTGTGGTGCCGCCATGGCGGGAGGGTTGAATTCGGTCCCCGGATCACCGGGGAACAAACCCTCGACCACCCTATGCAGAACCATTGGCTGCAGCGTGCTGGTGACGGGGGGGGCCCAGGGGCGGAGCTTTTGTCGCGCCAGCCTGTACGGCCTCCCCCAAGGATCTTGCTCCAACGTCGCCAGCAGCTGCTTCCACGCCTCAGATTTAGCCTCTTTTATGGCCGTGCGGAGGATTTTAGACGCCGCTCTATAATCCTCGTAGAGAGCGTCCGAGATTTCGTTCTCTCTACGCCGTCTCCGTCGGTATCTTTGAAACCGTCGCCTTTTGGCGACGCACCTTCGTCGTAACCCAGCGATCTCCTCCGTCCACCAATAGACCTGGCGCTTGGACGGAGGAGCCCTAGCACGACGCATCGAATAATCGCATACATGCGCCATCGCTGCACATAGCCCGTCAGCCTCAGCGTCCAGGTTCACTGGCTCGGAGGGTGAAATGTTCCAAGTCTGGACAATTGCAGCTTCCCGTAGCAGCTCTACGTCCAAGCTCTTGAGTACCCATCTTGGTCCCATGGGGGACGGCCTTCGTTCGCCTGCGTCCGCCGTGGGCGGTGAGACGCTGAAGCGAATGTACTGGTGGTCGGACAGCGTCTCCTCGTCCACCAGTACCCTCCAGTCTTCCACACGGCGTGCGAGCTCAGGTGTAGCAAATGTGACATCTACCACCGATCCTCCCGAGCGTCGCACGCACGTGTGTTCGGACCCCTGGTTTAACACACAGAGGCCCAACTCCACTAGCCATTCCTCGACTGATCTGCCCCTCGCATCAGTCGTCGGAGACCCCCACGCCGTAGATTTGGCGTTGAGGTCTCCAAGTATGATAACGGGTCTGGGACGCGTTCGCCCGACCAAGGTCCCCACCTCGCCAAGGAAATCCTCGAATTCGGCAAGGACCCGGTTCGGGGAGAAGTATGTCCCAATCACTACTATTTGCCCAATCTGAGCTGCGACAAAACCATTGCCCTTGTGCACCAATTTGAGTGTTGGGGAGTGGGCCGTAGACTGGGTGGTAATAGCCACCAGCCCGTCCAGGTCCCCGACCCAATCTGCTCTTTGCGGAACCCTATACGGTTCCGCCACCACCGCAACCTGTATCAACCACTCCGCTAGGCTCTGCAGGAGAAGATCCTGCGCCCCAGCGGAGTGGTTGAGATTCGTCTGGAGGAAGGTTAGGGGCATACTAACCTTCCTCCATTTGGCCCTCCCGCACCTTTTCAGGGCCGGCCGACTGCGACTTGGCCTTGGCCTCAGTCGTCGTCGGCTTCCTACTAACCCCTTTCTTGGACGGGGGCTTGGCGCAAGCCTTGCCCCCGCAGAGGTGCTCTGCGTTTTTTCCCGCATCTGCACACAGGGTGCAATGCGGGGCCGCAGTACAGTTGCTGGCCTTGTGGCCCTTCTGGCCACAGCGCAGGCAGTCTTCATTCCGGACCACGTCCGACTTACACTGGGCCCAGATATGGCCCGGCTCGAGACACCGGAAACAGCGGCGTGGTCTCTTCTCCAGTACGCGGACCTGTGCGGAGACCCAGCCTACCAGAACGCGGCCACTACCCGCCGAAATTCTCTTTGCGGCCGCCACAGGACACCGCACGACGGCTGTGCCCATCCCTGCCGGGCCACGCCTTATCTCCCCGACTTTGAAGTCCTCTGCAGGGCAATCTCCAACTTTGGAGAGAGCAACAGCCAGCTCCTTTGTTCCCACGGAATCGTCCAGACCTAACACTCTTAGATCTGCCGTGACGACTGGTCTGGACACCAAAACGTCCGCATCCTCGGCGAAGACTTCCCGGAGCTTCTCCGCTAGGGTGTCTGCCTTCCCCACCTTTTCAGATCCGGTAACCTGTAGTATTCGGGCACCCGTAGCCGCTTTCTTAATTTTCAGCGGCGGTACGCCGAGGGCTGGCAGATCGATTCGGCCTTTAGCCTCTGTCAGCACATCGCCGTACGTTTTTCCTTTCTCTACCGCCCCCGGCTGAAGCGTGATGACCACGGCTTCAGTCCGGGGCTGAGAGAGCTTAGTCCCTTTTGCCTTTGTGGGCAGCGGGGTCGGCTTTACAGCCCGTATTACTCTTGGAGCTTGGCTCCTTTCACTGCGGGGTTGCCTTACTCCTTCAGGCTCCGCCGCTTTGGCGCCCTTCTTTCCCCTTTTGGCCACCACTGTCCATGACTCCTGTGCTGGGGCTGGTGGACGAGGTGCCGGAGTGGGAGGGACATTAGGGGCAGCTGTTGTGGCGGTCGCTGCCTTCGCCTTTCCCTTTCCTTTCCCCTTTTCCCCGTTCTTCTCCGCGTTGCCCTTCTTCTTCCCTGGGTCACGCGGAGCGGGGACTGGTGAGGGTGCCACTGCTGTATCAGCAGCAGGCGATACCTGCACCGCTTCTTTCCGCCTGTCAGCGGTTAGAGGGGGTCTTCTCCTTTGCTCGGGGAGCAGTCGCTCCTCAAGGCCTTCGAAGCGGGCGGAGATCATGGTGCCCACCTGCACCATGATCGCCCGCGAGATTTCCTCCAGTGACGGAGTATGGGCCGGGGTCGGCTCCTCGGCAGGCGCCTGAGCAGCCGCGGCCATAACCGGAGCAGTACGCGCCTGAGCGGCCCGCAATTCATCAATCTCACGGCGGAGCTCTTGGAGCTGCGCCGTGAGCTTCCTGTTGGCATCTGCCAAGAGGGCCATTTCCTCGGTCACGGTCCTTGCCCTGACTTCCTCAAAAGAGGTTTTTATTGCCTGGGCTGCCTCCTTCAGATCCCTCATCAGAGGTCCCTTCAGGTTCTTGGATTTGCTAGCGATCGACCTTATGGTATCGAGAGAGTTCTCTACCAAAAGGTCGATCGAAGCCATGTCCTGTTCTTTCTCCTGCGGTATTCTCTTAAGGTACTCGGAGCGCCTTTCCCTTTTTTCCCGCATCTCCTCGTCCAATTCGGCCTCTGCCTGGAGTCGAATTTCCTCACGCTTTGCCTTGTTTAGCGCAGCTTGGGCTTCTGCGAGCCCGACGTATTGGCCCGTTGTTGCGGGCCTACCCCTGCCTCTTTTCGAGGGCTTAGCCCGAGGGGCTACTAGCTTGGAGGAGACACCACCCGGTCTCCCCTCGGAGCCGCTGCTCGAATCGGACTCAGTTTCCGAACGCGGCCGTCTTTTTCGCCACAACCTGGCTGAGGTGTTATCAGCAGAGCTGACTGTCACCATGCTCTGTTCAGAGCCCGACTCTGAGAGCCTCAGGTCGTGTGCAACAACATTGTCCTTCAGGACTTCGAGGGTGACGCTACACTCCTTTATGGTCGACGCCCTCCTGCTTCTCGTCATTACTGACGGTTCTTGCTCACGCTCGCCGTCCTTAGACGGGCGAGCCACCTCCGCACCACCCATGGTTGGACAGGGTGCTTTGTCCACGTTTATAGAGCACTTTGTGCTCTTCTCCCGCTCCTCTCTCTCCCTAACGTCAATTGTTTTATTTGATGAAGCCATATGATTCCCACGAGTGTGGGGGATATAAGAAGTCCACCCGGGCAGTGCCCCCTGTACCCGGGTAACCCTACTACTCGCTGAGGTCGGGTGGTATCAGCGGCAATTTGACGCACTAACGACTAATCTACCCCTTAGCCATGCATCCCCTCACGGTGCGCCGCCGCTTGGGATTGGGGGTAATTTTTTATAGAGGTTTTCTTCCTCGCGGCCCGGCCGGTTAAGGCAAGGCCCTCGGTCCTGGTGCGATACGCTATAAAACGTGACCATAGCCACATCCAGGGTTCCGAGATTGACGATATTGCCCAGCAGCGGGGTGAGCGCATACTGGGCTCGTCTCTCCCCGTGTCGAAACACGTGGGGCCGGTCAATAAACCGAGCCCCCAATACACACTGTACAATATATAAAACAAAAACAAAACAAAAACAAAACAAAAACAAAATGACATTATATAAATATACAGGCATACTCCCGGCATCTCCCACCCGTCCCGAAAACGAGAACAAGCGAAAAGAGACCGGGAGCAGCGTAAGCAACCCGCGAGTATAACCCGCACGACTCAACCCCTCTGAAAACAAAGGGGTTGAGTCAATATAAATATATACACAAAAATAATAAATACTATACATACATAATGCAATAGATACAAATAAAACAAATACATAGACACTTATAATACCGCACAGAGCCCCACTGGCCTACTGTGCCCGCCGCATCCTTTGCCCTCTGAAAACAGAGGGATAGGAGCGGCACCAATATAAATATATACATACAAATAATACATAAATACATACATAATATAATAAATACAATATAATAAATACATAAACAAATACACATATAGATAAGCCGGATTATCAGCTACCTGTCGGCGGCGACCCGGGATCAAACGATCGACCGCGGCCGCCGCCGGCAGGCACCCAGGGTGCACCACGAGGAGGTTATCCGACAAAGCACCCCAACCTAACCTAACCTTTTTTTTTTTTTTTTTTTTTTTTTTTTTTTTTTGGTAACCGGTGGGAAAACTCCTTTATGAGCCAGCCCCCCCGTGCCTGGGTTCGGTCACGGGGGGAGTGTGGGCTTCCCGCTCGCCCTCTGCGCAGCGGACTACCCACCAAAAACCACACCGGACGTTGTACGGCTCTAGCCTTTGGACGGGGTCGCGGTTCCGCTTTCGCACTCCGCACAGGACCCCGTCAGCCGTCGTCCGCCCCCAAGGGGCGGACCCGCCTCGCGGGGAGCTCTGCTCCCCCGCTCGGCTCGAGCGGCGCGCCCACGCTAGACGCGCCGCCCCCGCCTCGGGAGGGCCCTTACCTATAAAAGGTGAGGGACGCCTGATGCCCCCGCATCCGACGCCCCAGGCCCTCCCGGAGGAGGCGGGGAACGATGGGTACCTCGTCCCCGCCTCCGTGCTCTCCTGAGCGGGAGAGAGAGGGGGTCAATCTCCCTCTCCCGCTCATCGGTCTCCCTTTGCTCGACAATAGTCTCACAAAAGGAGACCATGGCGTCCCAGACCTGCTCGCTGTCGACCATCTTTCGCAAGACGGCCGGCAGCGAGAGGTCCGGGCCCACGACCGCGACTAGAGCTCGTCGCGGTCCATCGCCCCCCGGACATGCCTCCAGTGCGTGGCGCGAAGTGTCCTCCGCGCAACCACACTGGTGGCACACCGGGGTTGCCTCCCTTCTCGCCACACGGTGCAGGTACCTCCCGAAACAACCATGTCCCGAGAGGACCTGCGTGAGGCGGAAGGTGAGGCTCCCGTGCCCTCGCTGGGCCCACCGTACGAGTACGGGACGGATCGCCTCCAAAAGCCGGACGGCGCCGTCCCCCCTCCGTGCAGGCCCCGCGAGGAGCCTCCCCCTCCAGGACGCCAGGGCCGCTGTCCTGGCGTCCTGCCTCCACCGCACCACCTCCTGCGGTGCGGGAGGCTGACCCTGCTCCTTCGCCTGCGCTCGCTGCCAGAAGACCGAGGATAGAACCTCGGCCTCTAGGTCCCATGGAAGGGACCCGGACAGCGCGCAGGCGACCTCGTGGGAGAGTGTCCGGTACCCACGGCACACTCTCACCGCCATGACCCTCTGCGCCCCATGAAGGACGGCGATCTCTACAGGGTGTAGAGACGCCGCCCAGATCGGGGCCGCGTAGAGGGCCATTGAGCGTACCACCGCTGTAAAGAGGCGGCGGCAGCTCCCGTCACCTCCCCCGAGGTTGGGGAGGAGCCGGCTCAACGCGCCAGCTGTCCGTAGGAGCTTCGGTGACAGCTGACGCAGGTGGGGCCCGAAGCTCCATCGTCGGTCAAGGACTACGCCGAGATATTTCAGCGTAGACCCGACCGCGATGGAGACTCCGCCCACCACTATCGTGGCGCCTGCGGGTGGCGCCCTCCGAGGACCATGAAAGAAGATGGCCTCGGATTTACCGAGCGCCACCTCCAGGCCCAACCTCCGAATCCTGGCCACGACCGCAGCGACGCCAGCCGTGGCCAGGATGGACGCCTCTCTATACGACGTCCCCCGGGCGGTAACGAGCGTGTCGTCGGCGTAACAGAGGACGCCGACGCCACGCAGGTTAGCGCCCCGAAGGACCCAGTCGTACCCGACGTTCCACAGCAGGGGCCCCAAACAGGACCCCTGCGGAACGCCACGCACGACCGGGTACCTTCCCCCGCCAGCCGACGTCGGGAAGACTACCTCTCTGTTTGAGAGGTAGTCTCCCACGAGACGCTGCAGGTACTGGGGTACCCCATGGTACCCCAGCGCCCTCCTGATCGTGACCCACGGGAGGGAGTTAAAGGCATTGGCGATGTCTAAAGACACCGCCAATACACCCCCACCCGCGGAGCACGCCTCCTCTGAGAGGTCGCGGACACGCGCAATGGCGTCCACTGTCGACCGACCTCTCCTGAACCCGAACTGTATGTCGGCCAAGTTCGGGCCGACACGGTCAAGATGATCGACGAGACGGGCAGCTACAATTCTCTCTAGCAGCTTGCCCGCCTCGTCAAGCAATACGATGGGGCGATACCCGGCGGGTTGATCCGCCGGGCGCCCGTCCTTTCTCAGAAGGACGAGCTTCCCCCCCTTCCACCTCTGTGGGAATTGACCCTCGCGCAGGCAACGGGTGAAGAGGTCTCTGAGCGGCGGACCTAACGCCTCCTGCGCGAGGGCCCACGCGCGACCGGGAATCCCGTCGGGACCCGGCGCCGTGTTCTTTTCCCTCATTTTGAGGACAGCCCTGCCCATCTCTACCTCTGAGACTTCGGGCACCGGGCTGTCCTCTTCTTCCTCCTCCGCGGGTGATGACGCCGTCATGGGAGGGTCGAATTCGGTCCCCGGGTCGCCGGGGAACAGACCCTCAATGACCCTCGTTAGGACCGGCGGATCTAGCGTGACCGTGGTGGGGGGGGCCCAGGGTCGCAGCTTGCGCCGCACCAGCTTATACGGCCGCCCCCAGGGGTCCTGCTCCAGCGTCGCGAGCAGGTCCCGCCACGCCTCCGCCTTTGCCCTCTTTATCGCCCCGCGCAGTGCCTTCGACGCCTCTCTATAACGAGCATAGAGGGCGTCGGACACTGGCGTCTCACGGCGCCGCCTCCTCCGGTATCGCTGGTACCGCCGGCGTCGTGCTCTGCACCGACGCCGGAGGGCCGCGATCTCCTCCGACCACCAGTACATCTGTCTCCTGGTCGGAGGAGCCCGCACCCGAGGCATCGCGGCGTCGCAAACTCGGGCCATGGCGTCACAGAGGCCGTTGGCCTCCTCCTCCACCGTCATGGGGTCCCTTGAGGCGCAGTTCCACGCCTGAACTATGGCTGCCTCTTTGAGCAGCTCATAGTCCAGCCGTTTAAGCGCCCAGCGCCGTTCCAGCGCAGGGGGCCCTCTTCCGTCCGCAGTACTCGTTGACGAGGAGACGCTAACACCGAACCGGATGTACCGGTGGTCCGAGAGCGTCTCCTCGTCCACCAGTACCTCCCATCCACGTACACGTCGCGCGAGTTCGGGGGTGGCGAGGGTCAGGTCGACCACTGACCCACCCCCTCGCCGCACGCACGTGTACTCGGACCCGCGGTTGACAACGCACAGGCCCGCTCCGACCAGCCACAGCTCCAGAGCCCTTCCCCTCGCGTCCGTCACCGGGGATCCCCACGCAGACGATTTCGCGTTGAGATCCCCTAGGACGAGCACGGACTGAGGGCGGCTCCGAGCAACTTGGTCCCCGATCTCGTCCATGAATTCCTCGAAGTCGGCGAGGGGCCTGTTGGGGGAGAAGTATACCCCCACAACAACCACCCCGCCGACTCGAGCCACCACATATCCGCCGCCCCTATACACCAGATCCATTGGTGGGGAGCGCGCCGGCGATTGAGTCGTGATCGCCACCAAGCCGTCGCGGTCTCCCACCCAATCGGATCTGGGCGGGACCGCGTACGGCTCGGCTATCACAGCAACTTGCACCAACCACTCCGCCAGGGACTGCAGGAGAAGATCCTGCGCCCCAGCGGAGTGGTTGGCGTTCGCCTGGAGGAAGGAGAGGGCCATAACTAATTGACCTCCATGCTGGCCGTCTGCCCCGAGGAGGGGCCGGCCGGCTGCGACTGGGCCGTGGCCTCAGCAGCAGCCGGCTTGCTCCTCTTGCCTTTTTTCTGCGGGGGCTTGGCGCAGGCCTTGCCCCCGGATAGGTGCTCCGCCGCCAATCCCACAGCTGCACAGACATTGCAGTGCGGAGGGGCGGAGCATGCGTTGGCCTTATGGCCATTTCGACCGCAACGATAGCACTCATCGCTGCGGTCGACCTCGGACTCGCACTGGGCCCTTACATGGCCCAGTACGAGGCAACGGTAGCAGCGGCGCGGCCGCGGATCCAGGATCCGCACCTGCGCCGCCACCCACCCGACAAGAAGACGGCCACTCGCTACGATCTTCTTGGCGGCCGTTAGTGGGCACCGCACAAACGCGGTGCCCATCCCGGCCGGTCCCTTCCGTATTGCGCCGGCTTTAATAGCCGACGCTGGGCAGTCTCCCTGACTAGCCAGGGCTGCCGACAACTCCTCAGGGCCGATCGAGTCGTCCAGGCCGGTCACACGCATTTCTGCGGTGATGACCGGTCTGGAGACCAGAACGCCCTCCTCCTCCGCGAATACCTCGCGCAACTTTTGCGCCAGAACGTCCGCCTTCTCGGACCGTTCTGCGCCTGGTACCTCCAGGATGCGGGCCCCCGTTGCCGCCGCCCTCATGCGGAGGTTTGGGGGGACGCCAATTTCCGGGAGACTAATCCGGTCCTTGGCGCGCGTCAGTATACTGGCGTAAGTCAGCCCGCGCTCCGCCGCCCCCGGTTGCAGCGTTATCACCACGGCTGCGGTTCGGGGGGGGCGGAGTTTCGCCGCCTTCTCCTTATTAGAGGGCGGGTTCGTCTTCGGAGCCTGGGTCGGCCTAGGGGCCTGGCTCCGAGGCGCAGGGCGTGGCGGTTCCGCTCTTGCGGGCGCCGCTGCCCTGGCCGTCTTCCTCGATCCGCGCTTCGTTACCTCCGTCCACTTCTCCGTCAGCGGAGCCTGTGGCGGGGGCGCCGGTGTAGCGCGGGTCTTAGGGGCAGGGGTTGGGGCCGGGGCAGGGGCAGGGGTCTTCTTCCCCTTCCCCTTACCCTTTCCCTTCCCCTTTCCCTTCTCCATCTCCTTGCCCATCGTGCTCTCCTCTGGCGCACCCACAGGAACCGGGGCGTTGCGAGGGGAGGGGATAGGCGGCGTCATGGAGGTACTCGCGACGGCTATCGGCGTCGCTTCCCTCCGGCGGTCTGCCTCCAGGGAGGGCCTAAGGCGCCTCTCCGGGAGCAACCGTCCACCGATCTCGAGGCCCTCGAGGCGGGCATTGAGCATGGTGCCCACTTGCACCATGACCGCCCGCGTCAAGTCCTCCACGCTCGGGGCAGCTGGGGCCACCCGGGCCTGTGCCGCGCGCATGGCCTCCATCTCACGGCGGAGCTCCGTGAGCTGCGCCGTGAGGGTCTTGTTGGCTTCGGCCAACAAGGCAACCTCCTCTGATACTGTGCGCGTCTGCATCGCAACAAAGGCCTGCTTGACAGCGCCCACAGCATCTTTGACATCCTTGATGAGGTTGCCTTTCAAGTTCCTGGACTTGGTGGCAACGGCGATTATGGTCGAGAGAGAACTCTCGACCAGCGCCGCCATCGCCCCCAA
Source organism: Crocallis elinguaria (assembly GCA_907269065.1). Taxonomy (NCBI): domain Eukaryota; kingdom Metazoa; phylum Arthropoda; class Insecta; order Lepidoptera; family Geometridae; genus Crocallis; species Crocallis elinguaria. The sequence goes on from OU026072.1 coordinate 58,017, forward strand.
GTCGGTCTCCGCCACATTCCCAGTTGCAGAGGATTTCTGGAGCTTGGCGAGGCCTGAAACTCGCTCCTCCCTCCTCTGCGCCATCTCGTTGAAGAGCTCTTGCTCCGCTTGGAGCTTGAGCTCTTCTCTCTTCGCCTTATTCAGGTCCTCTTGAGCCTTCGCCAGGCCGACGTACTGCCCGGTGGTGGGCGGACGTCCTCGGCGTGGCTTGGCTGTGGCCGACTTCTTGGACGACTTCGCACAGTCGTCGTCTGAAGCGGCCCCCTCCCCGTTGACATCTAGCCGGCGTTTGCGCCACCTGCTAGGCGTCCCGGTTCGCGAGGCGGACCCCACTTCCTCCATGCTCATGCTGGATCTTTCCGACTCGGAAAGATTCAGGTCCTCTCTCAAGACGTCCTCCCATTCGGGGTCGTCTTCGAACGAGGCTCTCTCCGCGCTAACGCGGGGAGATCCTCCGGCCGTCTCGTCCTTGTTTGGCGTCTTCGCCACCCTCTTCGTCGTTGATTTTTTATTTAAAGATTTTTTCATGTTGTTCCCACGAGTGTGGGGGAAGTACACAGTCCACCCAGGCAGTGCCCCCTGTACCCGGGTAACCCTTCATACGCACTGAGGTCGGGAGGTATCAGTGGTGGACCTCTAACAGGCTGATGTTCGCTCCCCAGCCACCCCCTCGGAGGCGCCCCGCGCGGTAGGTCGACGCGCGGTGCCTTTGAGCGATTTTTTATTGTGGTTTACTCCACGTGGGCCGGCCAATCAAGGCAAGCCCCTCACCAGCACGGCGAGTTGGCCGACGGTTGGCATAATGCCTGTCCGACCGACTGTGCGTTAACACAGCCGGCCGAACCCGCCGCCCCCGACCCGCGTCACCGCTACCCAGCTTACCGCCGGGGCGCCGACCGGGACCCTGTCTACGACCATCGATCTTTCGACCGAACCAGCTCGTCCGTGGCAGAACACGGACACACACAAAAACACAGCAAAACAAAACAAATAAAACAAGAAAACAAAACCAAAAGAGTACACAACAAAACCAAAGAAACACAAAGACAAAATAAACACACAAGTTTGGAGCACTCGTCACTGACAGCAAGCGCAGCCCGCGTCCCTCTCTCACGAAAGTGAGAGAGCGAGGCGAGCGTACGCGTACTGGCACCGCGAGGCTCCCCCTCTCAATGCACCTATACGGCGGTGCACGGTCCGTCTCACAGCACCCCACTGGCCTGCCGTGCTTGCCGCATCCACTGTCCCCTCTGATAACAGCAGAGGGATACTTGGAGCGGCGACTCCCCCCGTGACCAGCTATTCCCGACGACAGCCGCAGCGCCCATGACCTTTTTCTCACGAATGAGAGAAAGACAGGGCGACCACGGACCGCCGCCAGGAACGGCACCACCGCAGAGATAAATATATACATACTAATAATAAATAGATACTATAAATACATAATAAATAAATACAGATAGGATAAATACATAAACATACATATACATAATAAGGATACGCGGCGCCCGGCGTTTCAGTTACGTCTATTTCTGAAGGAAATAGACCAATAACAGGCAGCAACCACGAGAAGGATAACGCCGAACTTGCCTTGGGGATCTACACGACTGTTGCGCTCTCCCCCAAGACCGAAGCCTCCTCACTCACCGAGGGATGAGTGAGGAAGGTGAACGTCTATCCAAAAACAAGCAGCGCGAGACTGCGAGCTGGGCCGAAGCAACCACTAATTGGATAAACGTCCACCCGCCCAACCTAACCTAACCTTTTTTTTTTTTTTTTTTTTTTTTTGGTAACCGGTGGGAAAACTCCTTTATGAGCCAGCCCCCCCGTGCCTGGGTTCGGTCACGGGGGGAGTGTGGGCTTCCCGCTCGCCCTCTGCGCAGCGGACTACCCACCAAAAACCACACCGGACGTTGTACGGCTCCGACTATTGGACGGGGTCGCGGTGCCGCTTTCGCACTCCACGCGGAACCCCGTCAGCCGTCGTCCGCCCCCTGGGGCGGACCCGCCTCGCGGTGAGCTCTGCTCCCCCGCTCGGCTCGAGCGGCGCGCCCACGCTAGACGCGCCGCCCCCGCCTCGGGAGGGCCCTTACCTATAAAAGGTGAGGGACGCCTGATGCCCCCGCATCCGACGCCCCAGGCCCTCCCGGAGGAGGTGGGGAACGATGGGTACCTCGTCCCCGCCTCCGTGCTCTCCTGAGCGGAAGAGAGAGGGGGTCAATCTCCCTCTCCCGCTCATCGGTCTCCCTTTGCTCGACAATAGTCTCACAAAAGGAGACCATGGCGTCCCAGGCCTGCTCGCCGCCGACCATCTTTCGCAAGACGGCCTGCAACGAGAGGTCCGGGCCCACGACCGCGACTAGAGCTCGTCGCGGTCCATCGCCCCCCGGACATGCCTCCAGTGCGTGGCGCGAAGTGTCCTCCGCGCAACCACACTGGTGACACACCGGGGTTGCCTCCCTTCTCGCCACGTTACACAGGTACCTCCCGAAACAACCATGTCCCGAGAGGACCTGCGTTAGGCGGAAGGTGAGGCTCCCGTGCCCTCGCAGGGCCCACCGTTCGAGTACGGGACGGATCGCCTCCAAAAACCGGACGGCGCCGTCCCCCCTCCGTGCAGGCCCCGCGAGGAGCCTCCCCCTCCAGGACGCCAGTGCCGCTGTTCTGGCGTCCCGCCTCCACCGCACCACCTCCTGCGGTGCGGGAGGCTGACCCCGCTCTCTCGCCTGCGCTCGCTGCCAAAAGACCGAGGACAGAACCTCGGCCTCTAGGTCCCATGGAAGGGACCCGGACAGCGCGCAGGCGACCTCGTGGGAGAGTGTCCGGTACCCACGGCACACTCTCACCGCCATGACCCTCTGCGCCCCATGAAGGACGGCGATCTCTAGCCGGTGTAGAGACCCCGCCCAGATCGGGGCCGCGTAGAGGGCCATCGAGCGTACCACCGCCATATACAGGCGGCGGCAGCTCCCGTCTCCCCCCCCGAGGTTGGGGAGAAGCCGGCTCAGCGCGGCAGCTGTTCCCGAGAGCTTAGGAGCCAGCTGCCGCAGGTGGGCACCGAATTGCCATCGCCGGTCAAGGACGACGCCAAGATATCTCAGCGTCGACCCGACCGTGATGGTGACCCCGCCCACCACTATCGTTGCGCCTGCAGGTGGCGCTCGCCTCGGACCGTGGAAGTAGATGGCCTCTGACTTCCCGAGCGCCACCTCCAAGCCCAACCTCCTTATCCTGGCGACGACCGCAGCGACGCCGGCCGTGGCCAGGATGGACGCCTCCCTAAACGTCCCTCCTCGGGCGGTAACAAGCGTGTCGTCAGCGTAACAAAGGACGCCGACGCCATGCAGGTTAGCGCCCCGGAGTACCCAGTCATACCCGATGTTCCAAAGCAAGGGCCCCAAACAGGACCCCTGCGGAACACCGCGCACGACCGGGTACCTCCCCTCGCCAGCTGCCGTCGGGAAGACTACCTCTCGATTCGACAGGTAGTCTCCCACGAGGCGCTGCAGGTACTGGGGCACCCGGTGATACCCCAGCGCCCTCCTGATCGTGCCCCACGGGAGGGAGTTAAAAGCATTGGCGATGTCTAAAGACACCGCCAATACACCCCCGCCCGCGGAGCACGCCTCTTCGGAGAGGTCGCGGACGCGCGCAATAGCGTCGACAGTCGAGCGACCTCTCCGAAACCCGAATTGCACGTCTGCCAGGTTCGGGCCGACCCTCTCCAAATGGTCGACGAGGCGGGCAGCTACGATCCGCTCCAGTAGCTTGCCCGCCTCATCGAGCAACACAATGGGGCGGTAGCCCGCAGGTTGGTCCACGGGGCGTCCGTCCTTCCGTAGAAGGACGAGTTTGCCCCCCTTCCAACGCTGCGGGAACCGACCCTCGCGGAGGCACCGGCTGAATAGGGACCTCAGCAGCGGTGCCATGAACTCGTCCGCGAGGGCCCAGGCACGGCCCGGAATCCCGTCTGGACCCGGCGCCGTGTTTCTGGCCCTCATTTTGAGGACAGCCACCCCCAGCTCCGCCTCCGACACTTCGGGTACGGGGCTGTCCTCTTCCTCCACCTCCTCCACCTCCGCCATGGGTGGGAGGGATCCAGTCCCCGGATCACCGGGGAACAATCCCTCGACCACCCGCGCGAGGACCGGCGGGTCCAGCGTGGTCGTCGTGGGGGGAGCCCAGGGGCGCAGCTTACGCCGCGCCAACCTGTACGGCCGCCCCCAGGGGTCCCGCTCCAGCGTCGCGAGCAGGTCCCGCCACGCCTCCGCCTTGGCCTTCTTGATGGCCGTCCTCAGCGCCTTCGACGCCTCTCTATACCGGGAATAGAGGGCGTCGGAAACCGGCGTCTCGCGCCGCCGCCGCCTCCGGTACCTCTGGTACCGCCGCCGCCGTGCTCTGCACCGGCGGCGAAGGGCCGCGATCTCCTCCGACCACCAGTACATAGACCGTTTGGCCGGAGGAGCCCGCACCCGAGGCATGGCCGCGTCACAAACGCGGGCCATGGCGGCGACCAGACTCTCCGCCTCTTGGTCGACGGTCATCGACACCGGCGATGGGGAGGTCCACGCCTGGACTATGGCTGCCTCACGGAGCAGCTCACAGTCCAGGCGCTTCAGCGCCCACCGCCTCTCCTCTACCGCCGATGGCCCTCGACCAACGAGGCTGTTCGCGGACGAGGCGACGCTGAACCGGATATACCGGTGGTCCGAGAGCGTCTCCTCGTCCACGAGCACCTCCCAACCGCGTACACGTCGTGCGAGCTCGGGGGTTGCGAGGGTCACGTCGACCACCGACCCTCCCCCTCGCCGCACGCACGTGTACTGGGCTCCGCGGTTGCACACGCAGAGCCCTGCCGTCACCAGCCACTCCTCCAGTGCCCTCCCTCTCGCGTCCGTCACAGGGGACCCCCACGCCGAAGATTTGGCGTTGAGGTCCCCCATGACGACTACGGAGCGAGGGCGACTGCGGGCGACGGCATCACCCACCAAGTCGAGGTAGTCCTCGAAGTCGGAGAGGGGCCTGTTGGGGGAGAAATACACTCCCACAACAACCACCCCTCCGACTCGGGCAACGACGAATCCGCTGCCCCTAAGAACCACCTCGAGTGGCGGGGAGCGTGCCGGCGACTGGGTCGTTATCGCGACCAGGCCGTCGCGGTCCCCCACCCAGTCAGACCGGGGTGGGACCACGTACGGCTCGGCGACCACAGCAACTTGTACCAACCACTCCGCCAGGGACTGCAGGAAGAGATCCTGAGCCCCGGCGGAGTGGTTGATATTCGCCTGGAGGAAGGTTAGGGCCATACTAATCTTCCTCCATGCGCGCCGTCTGCACCGATGAAGGGCCAGCCGGCTGCGACTGGGCCGTGGCCTCAGTCGCAGGCGGCGTACTCCTCATCCTTTTCTTTGCTGGGGGCTTGGCGCAAGCCTTGCCCCCAGACAGGTGATCCGCTGGCTTCCCCGCCGCTGCACATAGTGAGCAGCGCGGGGCAGCGGAGCATCCGGCGGCCTTATGGCCGTTCCGACCGCAGCGATAGCACTCATCGCTGCGGTCGACCTCGGCGTCGCACTGGGCCCGGACATGGCCCAGCACGAGGCACCTGAAGCAGCGGCGCGGCCGCGGATCTAAGATCCGCACCTGCGCCGCCACCCAGCCTACGAGAAGACGGCCGCCCCCCGCGGCAATCTTCTTGGCGGCCGTCAATGGACACCGCACAAACGCGGTGCCCATGCCGGCCGGGCCCTTCCTGATGGCGCCGGTCTTAATAGCCGACGCCTGGCATTCCCCTGCCCTTGCCAGGGCAGCTGCCAACTCCTCCTGGCCTATGGAGTCATCCAGGCCGGTCACGCGGATATCCGTCGTGACGGTCGGCCTGGAGACTACGACGTCCTCCTCGCCGGGGAACACCTCCCTGAGCTTTTCAGCCAGGGTGTCCGCTAGCTTGACCCGCTCGGCTCCGGGGATTTCCAAAATGCGCGCCCCAGTCGCCGCTGCCCTCACTTTGAGGGGGGGGAAGCCAAGAGCCACCACATCTATCCTGCTCTTGGCCTCCCTGAGCACCTTCTCGTAGGTGGCCCCCTTTTCCACCGCCCCCGGCTGCAGCGTCAACACCACGGCTGCAGTACGGGGGGGGCGAAGTTTCGCCGCCTTCTCCTTGGTGGAGGGCGGCGTCGGCTTTGGAGCTATGGTCGGCCTAGGGGCCTGGCTCCTTGGTGCAGGGCGTGACGCCTCCGCTCTTGCGGGCGCCGCTGCCTTCGCGGTCTTCCTAGACCCGCGCTTCACCACCTCCGTCCACCCCTCCGCAAGCGGAGCCGGTGGGGGAGCCGGTATAGCTCGGGTCGCTGGGGCAGGGGTTGGGACCGGGGCGGGGGCAGGGGTCTTCTTCCCCTTCCCCTTTCCCTTACCCTTCCCCTTCCCCTTTTCCGTCTCTTGGGCTGTTCCCCTCTCCTTCTGCGCTCCCATAGGGACCGGGGCGCGGGGAGAGGGGGCAGGCGGCATCCCTGCGGAGGTGCTGGCGACAGCTGGCGGTGTCGCCTCCCTCCTGCGGTCCGCTTCCAACGAGGGCCTCAACCGCCGCTCGGGAAGCAGTCTCCCGCTTACTTCCAGACCCTCGAGGCGGGCATTGAGCATGGTGCCCACCTGCACCATGACCGCCCGCGTGAGGTCTTCGGCGCTCGGCATTGCCGGGGCCGCCTGCGCCTGCTCCTTGCGCATCTCCGCCATCTCACGGCGGAGCTCAGTGAGCTGCGCCGTGAGAGTTTTGTTGGCTTCCGCCAACAGGGCAACCTCCTCCGAGACTGTGCGCGACTGCACCGTGTTGAAGGCGAGCTGTACAGCGCTCACAGCCTCCTTCACGTCTCGGATTAGGTTGCCCTTCAGATTTTTGGATTTGGTGGCGACCGAGACTATGGTCGCGAGAGAACTCTCGACCAGCGTCGCCATCGCCCCCAAATCCGCATCCGCCACCTTCCCGCCTCCAGAGGCCTTCGGAATTTGAGCGAGATACGCGACTCGCTCTTCCCGCCTCTGGGCCATCTCCTCCATGAGCTCTTTCTCCGCCTGGAGCTTGAGCTCATCCCTCTTCGCTCTGTTGAGCTCCTCTTGAGCCTTTGCCAGGCCGACGTAATGCCCAGTAGTGGGCGGACGTCCTCGACGTGGCTTGGCTGTGGCCGACTTCTTGGGCGACTTCGCGTAGTCGTCCCCAGAAGCGGCCCCCTCTTCCTCAACATCTAGCCGGCGCTTTCTCCACTGGCTCGGTGTCCCAGGCCGCGAGACGGATTTCGCCGTCTCGCAGCTCATGCCGGACTGGTCCGAGTCGGACATGTACGGCTGTCGTCTTTCGACATCCTCCCATTCGGGGTCGTCTTCGAATAATACAGGGCTCCCCCTTTTGGCACGGGGAGATCCGTCATTCGTTCCATCCTTGCTTGGCGTTTTCGCCACCTTCTTAGTTTGGTTTTTGTTTTTATAAGATTTCTTCATAATTAATCCCACGAGTATGGGGGAAGTATCCAGTCCACCCGGGCAGTGCCCCCTGTACCCGGGTAACCCTATATACGCACTGAGGTCGGGAGGTATCAGTGGTTGACGTCTAATAGGCTGATGCTCACTCCCCAGCCACCCCCTCGGAGGCGCCCCGCGCGGTAAGTCGACGCGCGGGACCTTTGAGCGATTTTTTAGAGTGGTTTACTCCACGCGGGCCAGCCAATCAAGGCAAGCCCCTCACCAGCACGGCGAGTTGGCCGACGGTTGGCAAAATGCCTGTCCGACCGACTGTGCGTTAACACAGCCGGCCGAACCCGCCGCCCCCGACCCGCGTCACCGCTACCCAGCTTACCGCCGGGGCGCCGACCGGGACCCTGTCTCCTCAAACATCAGTCTTACGACCGATCCACCTCGTTCGTGGCAGAACACGAACAACACAATAAAACACAACAAACAAAACAGAGCACAAAACCAAAATACAAAACACAAGAACCAAAAGAAAACACAAAGACAAAATAAACACACAAATTTGGAGCACTCGTCAATGACAGCAAGCGCAGCCCGCGTCCCTCTCTCACGAAAGTGAGAGAACGAGGCGAACATACGCGTACTGGCACCGCGAGGCTCCCCCTCTCAATGCATCTTTGCGGCGATGCATGGTCCGTCTCACAGCACCCCACTGGCCTGCCGTGCTTGCCGCATCCACTGTCCTCTCTGAGAGCAGAGAGATACTTGGAGCGGCGACTCCCCCCGTTGACCAGCCATTCCCGGCGACAGCCGCAGCGCCCATGTCTTTCTCTCACGAATGAGAGAAAGACAGGGCACCTACGGACCACCACCAGAAACGGCACCACCGCAGAGATAAATATATAAATACGAATAATAAATAGATGCTATAAATACATAATAAATAAATACAGATAGGATAAATACATAAACATACATATACATAATAAGGATACGCGGCGCCCGGCGTTTCAGTTACGTCTATTTCTGAAGGAAATAGACCAATAACAGGCAGCAACCACGAGAAGGATAACGCCGAACTTGCCTTGGGGATCTACACGACTGTTGCGCTCTCCCCCAAGACCAAAGCCTCCTCACTCACCAAGGGATGAGTGAGGAAGGTGAACGTCTATCCAAAAACAAGCAGCGCGAGACTGCGAGCTGGGCCGAAGCAACCACTAATTGGATAAACGTCCACCCGCCCAACCTAACCTAACCTAACCTTTTTTTTTTTTTTTTTTTTTTTTTTTTTTTTTTGGTAACCGGTGGGAAAACTCCTTTATGAGCCAGCCCCCCCGTGCCTGGGTTCGGTCACGGGGGGAGTGTGGGCTTCCCGCTCGCCCTCTGCGCAGCGGACTACCCACCAAAAACCACACCGGACGTTGTACGGCTTCGACTATTGGACGGGGTCGCGGTTCCGCTTTCGCACTCCGCACAGGACCCCGTCAGCCGTCGTCCGCCCCCAAGGGGCGGACCCGCCTCGCGGGGAGCTCTGCTCCCCCGCTCGGCTCGAGCGGCGCGCCCACGCTAGACGCGCCGCCCCCGCCTCGGGAGGGCCCTTACCTATAAAAGGTGAGGGACGCCTGATGCCCCCGCATCCGACGCCCCAGGCCCTCCCGGAGGAGGCGGGGAACGATGGGTACCTCGTCCTCGCCTCCGTGCTCTCCTGAGCGGGAGAGAGAGGGGGTCAATCTCCCTCTCCCGCTCATCGGTCTCCCTTTGCTCGACAATAGTCTCACAAAAGGAGACCATGGCGTCCCAGACCTGCTCGCTGTCGACCATCTTTCGCAAGACGGCCGGCAGCGAAAGGTCCGGGCCCACGACCGCGACTAGAGCTCGTCGCGGTCCATCGCCCCCCGGACATGCCTCCAGTGCGTGGCGCGAAGTGTCCTCCGCGCAACCACACTGGTGGCACACCGGGGTTGCCTCCCTTCTCGCCACACGGTGCAGGTACCTCCCGAAACAACCATGTCCCGAGAGGACCTGCGTGAGGCGGAAGGTGAGGCTCCCGTGCCCTCGCTGGGCCCACCGTACGAGTACGGGACGGATCGCCTCCAAGAGCCGGACGGCGCCGTCCCCCCTCCGTGCAGGCCCCGCGAGGAGCCTCCCCCTCCAGGACGCCAGGGCCGCTGTCCTGGCGTCCTGCCTCCACCGCACCACCTCCTGCGGTGCGGGAGGCTGACCCTGCTCCTTCGCCTGCGCTCGCTGCCAGAAGACCGAGGATAGAACCTCGGCCTCTAGGTCCCATGGAAGGGACCCGGACAGCGCGCAGGCGACCTCGTGGGAGAGTGTCCGGTACCCACGGCACACTCTCACCGCCATGACCCTCTGCGCCCCATGAAGGACGGCGATCTCTACAGGGTGTAGAGACGCCGCCCAGATCGGGGCCGCGTAGAGGGCCATTGAGCGTACCACCGCTGTAAAGAGGCGGCGGCAGCTCCCGTCACCTCCCCCGAGGTTGGGGAGGAGCCGGCTCAACGCGCCAGCTGTCCCTAGGAGCTTCGGTGACAGCTGACGCAGGTGGGGCCCGAAGCTCCATCGTCGGTCAAGGACTACGCCGAGATATTTCAGCGTAGACCCGACCGCGATGGAGACTCCGCCCACCACTATCGTGGCGCCTGCGGGTGGCGCCCTCCGAGGACCATGAAAGAAGATGGCCTCGGATTTACTGAGCGCCACCTCCAGGCCCAACCTCCGAATCCTGGCCACGACCGCAGCGACGCCAGCCGTGGCCAGGATGGACGCCTCTCTATACGACGTCCCCCGGGCGGTAACGAGCGTGTCGTCGGCGTAACAGAGGACGCCGACGCCACGCAGGTTAGCGCCCCGAAGGACCCAGTCGTACCCGACGTTCCACAGCAGGGGCCCCAAACAGGACCCCTGCGGAACGCCACGCACGACCGGGTACCTTCCCCCGCCAGCCGACGTCGGGAAGACTACCTCTCTGTTTGAGAGGTAGTCTCCCACGAGACGCTGCAGGTACTGGGGTACCCCATGGTACCCCAGCGCCCTCCTGATCGTGACCCACGGGAGGGAGTTAAAGGCATTGGCGATGTCTAAAGACACCGCCAATACACCCCCACCCGCGGAGCACGCCTCCTCTGAGAGGTCGCGGACACGCGCAATGGCGTCCACTGTCGACCGACCTCTCCTGAACCCGAACTGTATGTCGGCCAAGTTCGGGCCGACACTGTCAAGATGATCGACGAGACGGGCAGCTACAATTCTCTCTAGCAGCTTGCCCGCCTCGTCAAGCAAGACGATGGGGCGATACCCGGCGGGTTGATCCGCCGGGCGCCCGTCCTTTCTCAGAAGGACGAGCTTCCCCCCCTTCCACCTCTGTGGGAATTGACCCTCGCGCAGGCAACGGCTGAAGAGGTCTCTGAGCGGCGGACCTAACGCCTCCTGCGCGAGGGCCCACGCGCGACCGGGAATCCCGTCGGGACCCGGCGCCGTGTTCTTTTCCCTCATTTTGAGGACAGCCCTGCCCATCTCTACCTCTGAGACTTCGGGCACCGGGCTGTCCTCTTCTTCCTCCTCCGCAGGTGATGACACCGTCATGGGAGGGTCGAATTCGGTCCCCGGGTCGCCGGGGAACAGACCCTCAATGACCCTCGTTAGGACCGGCGGATCTAGCGTGACCGTGGTGGGGGGGGCCCAGGGTCGCAGCTTGCGCCGCACCAGCTTATACGGCCGCCCCCAGGGGTCCTGCTCCAGCGTCGCGAGCAGGTCCCGCCACGCCTCCGCCTTTGCCCTCTTTATCGCCCCACGCAGTGCCTTCGACGCCTCTCTATAACGAGCATAGAGGGCGTCGGACACTGGCGTCTCACGGCGCCGCCTCCTCCGGTATCGCTGGTACCGCCGGCGTCGTGCTCTGCACCGACGCCGGAGGGCCGCGATCTCCTCCGACCACCAGTACATCTGTCTCCTGGTCGGAGGAGCCCGCACCCGAGGCATCGCGGCGTCGCAAACGCGGGCCATGGCGTCACAGAGGCCGTTGGCCTCCTCCTCCACCGTCATGGGGTCCCTTGAGGCGCAGTTCCACGCCTGGACTATGGCTGCCTCTTTGAGCAGCTCATAGTCCAGCCGTTTAAGCGCCCAGCGCCGTTCCAGCGCAGGGGGCCCTCTTCCGTCCGCAGTACTCGTTGACGAGGAGACGCTAACACCGAACCGGATGTACCGGTGGTCCGAGAGCGTCTCCTCGTCCACCAGTACCTCCCATCCACGTACACGTCGCGCGAGTTCGGGGGTGGCGAGGGTCAGGTCGACCACTGACCCACCCCCTCGCCGCACGCACGTGTACTCGGACCCGCGGTTGACAACGCACAGGCCCGCTCCGACCAGCCACAGCTCCAGAGCCCTTCCCCTCGCGTCCGTCACCGGGGATCCCCACGCAGACGATTTCGCGTTGAGATCCCCTAGGACGAGCACGGACTGAGGGCGGCTCCGAGCAACTTGGTCCCCGATCTCGTCCATGAATTCCTCGAAGTCGGCGAGGGGCCTGTTGGGGGAGAAGTACACCCCCACAACAACCACCCCGCCGACTCGAGCCACCACATATCCGCCGCCCCTATACACCAGATCCATTGGTGGGGAGCGCGCCGGCGATTGAGTCGTGATCGCCACCAAGCCGTCGCGGTCTCCCACCCAATCGGATCTGGGCGGGACCGCGTACGGCTCGGCTATCACAGCAACTTGCACCAACCACTCCGCCAGGGACTGCAGGAGAAGATCCTGCGCCCCAGCGGAGTGGTTGGCGTTCGCCTGGAGGAAGGAGAGGGCCATAACTAATTGACCTCCATGCTGGCCGTCTGCCCCGAGGAGGGGCCGGCCGGCTGCGACTGGGCCGTGGCCTCAGCAGCAGCCGGCTTGCTCCTCTTGCCTTTTTTCTGCGGGGGCTTGGCGCAGGCCTTGCCCCCGGATAGGTGCTCCGCCGCCAATCCCACAGCTGCACAGACATTGCAGTGCGGAGGGGCGGAGCATGCGTTGGCCTTATGGCCATTTCGACCGCAACGATAGCACTCATCGCTGCGGTCGACCTCGGACTCGCACTGGGCCCTTACATGGCCCAGTACGAGGCAACGGTAGCAGCGGCGCGGCCGCGGATCCAGGATCCGCACCTGCGCCGCCACCCACCCGACAAGAAGACGGCCACTCGCTACGATCTTCTTGGCGGCCGTTAGTGGGCACCGCACAAACGCGGTGCCCATCCCGGCCGGTCCCTTCCGTATTGCGCCGGCTTTAATAGCCGACGCTGGGCAGTCTCCCTGACTAGCCAGGGCTGCCGACAACTCCTCAGGGCCGATCGAGTCGTCCAGGCCGGTCACACGCATTTCTGCGGTGATGACCGGTCTGGAGACCAGAACGCCCTCCTCCTCCGCGAATACCTCGCGCAACTTTTGCGCCAGAACGTCCGCCTTCTCGGACCGTTCTGCGCCTGGTACCTCCAGGATGCGGGCCCCCGTTGCCGCCGCCCTCATGCGGAGGTTTGGGGGGACGCCAATTTCCGGGAGACTAATCCGGTCCTTAGCCCGCGTCAATATGCTGGCGTATGTCAGTCCGCGCTCCGCCGCCCCCGGTTGCAGCGTTATCACCACAGCTGCAGTTCGGGGGGGGCGGAGTTTCGCCGCCTTCTCCTTATTGGAGGGCGGGTTCGTCTTCGGAGCCTGGGTCGGCCTAGGGGCCTGGCTCCGAGGCGCAGGGCGTGGCGGTTCCGCTCTTGCGGGCGCCGCTGCCCTGGCCGTCTTCCTCGATCCGCGCTTCGTTACCTCCGTCCACTTCTCCGTCAGCGGAGCCTGTGGCGGGGGCGCCGGTGTAGCGCGGGTCTTAGGGGCAGGGGTTGGGGCCGGGGCAGGGGCAGGGGTCTTCTTCCCCTTCCCCTTACCCTTTCCCTTCCCCTTTCCCTTCTCCATCTCCTTGCCCATCGTGCTCTCCTCTGGCGCACCCACAGGAACCGGGGCGCTGCGAGGGGAAGGGATAGGCGGCGTCGTGGAGGTACTTGCGACGGCTATCGGCGTCGCTTCCCTCCGGCGGTCTGCCTCCAGGGAGGGCCTAAGGCGCCTCTCCGGGAGCAACCGTCCACCAATCTCGAGGCCCTCGAGGCGGGCATTGAGCATGGTGCCCACTTGCACCATGACCGCCCGCGTCAAGTCCTCCGCGCTCGGGGCAGCTGGGGCCACCCGGGCCTGTGCCACGCGCATGGCCTCCATCTCACGGCGGAGCTCCGTGAGCTGCGCCGTGAGGGTCTTGTTGGCCTCTGCCAACAAGGCAACCTCCTCTGACACTGTGCGCGTCTGCATTGCAACAAATGCCTGCTTGACAGCGCTCACAGCATCTTTGACATCCCTGATGAGGTTGCCTTTTAAGTTCTTGGACTTGGTTGCCACGGCGACTATGGTCGAGAGAGAACTCTCGACCAGCGCCGCCATCGCCCCCAAGTCGGTCTCCGCCACATTCCCAGTTGCAGAGGATTTCTGGAGCTTGGCGAGGCCTGAAACTCGCTCCTCCCTCCTCTGCGCCATCTCGTTGAAGAGCTCTTGCTCCGCTTGGAGCTTGAGCTCTTCTCTCTTCGCCTTATTCAGGTCCTCTTGAGCCTTCGCCAGGCCGACGTACTGCCCGGTGGTGGGCGGACGTCCTCGGCGTGGCTTGGCTGTGGCCGACTTCTTGGACGACTTCGCGCAGTCGTCGTCCGAAACGGCCCCCTCCTCATTGACATCTAGCCGGCGTTTGCGCCACCTGCTAGGCGTCCCGGTTCGCGAGGCGGACCCCACTTCCTCCGTGCTCATACTGGATCTTTCCGACTCGGAAAGATTCAGGTCCTCTCTCAAGACGTCCTCCCATTCGGGGTCGTCTTCGAACGAGGTTCTCTCCGCGCTAACGCGGGGAGATCCTCCGGCCGTCTCGTCCTTGTTTGGCGTCTTCGCCACCCTCTTCGTTAGTTTTTTATTTGAGTTGGATTTTTTCATATTGTTCCCACGAGTGTGGGGGAAATACACAGTCCACCCAGGCAGTGCCCCCTGTACCCGGGTAACCCTTCATACGCACTGAGGTCGGGAGGTATCAGTGGTGGACCTCTAATAGGCTGACGTTGGCTCCCCAGCCACCCCCTCGGAGGCGCCCCGCGCGGTAGGTCGACGCGCGGTGCCTTTGAGCGATTTTTTATTGTGGTTTACTCCACGTGGGCCGGCCAATCAAGGCAAGCCCCTCACCAGCACGGCGAGTTGGCCGACGGTTGGCATAATGCCTGTCCGACCGACTATGCGTTAACACGGCCGGCCGAACCCGCCGCCCCCGACCCGCGTCACCGCTGCCCAGCTTACCGCCGGGGCGCCGACCGGGACCCTGTCTTCGTCAAAAAACCATCTGGTCCGAGGACCAGAACCTCCTCGTTCGCAAAAAACGCGAACACACACACGAAATACAAAACGAGTAAAAACAAGAGCACAAAACCAAGAAACAAAACACAAAACCAAAAAAACACGAGACAAAATAAAACACACAAATTTGGAGCACTCGTCACTGACAGCAAGCGCAGCCCGCATCCCTCTCTCACGAAAGTGAGAGAGCGAGGCGAGCGTACGCGTACTGGCACCGCGAGGCTCCCCCTCTCAATGCACCTATACGGCGGTGCACGGTCCGTCTCACAGCACCCCACTGGCCTGCCGTGCTTGCCGCATCCACTGTCCTCTCTGATAAGCAGAGAGATACTTGGAGCGGCGACTCCCCCCGTGACCAGCTATTCCCGACGACAGCCGCAGCGCCCATGACTTTTTCTCACGAATGAGAGAAAGACAGGGCGACAACGGACCGCCGCCAGGAACGGCACCACCGCAGAGATAAATATATACATACTAATAATAAATAGATACTATAAATACATAATAAATAGATACAGATAGGATAAATACATAAACATACATATACATAATAAGAAGGATACGCGGCGCCCGGCGTTTCAGTTACGTCT
The DNA here is from genome assembly GCA_907269065.1 of Crocallis elinguaria. Taxonomy (NCBI): domain Eukaryota; kingdom Metazoa; phylum Arthropoda; class Insecta; order Lepidoptera; family Geometridae; genus Crocallis; species Crocallis elinguaria. Next base: position 73,477 of record OU026072.1, read on the forward strand.
ATTTCTGAAGGAAATAGACCAATAACAGGCAGCAACCACGAGAAGGATAACGCCGAACTTGCCTTGGGGATCTACACGACTGTTGCGCTCTCCCCCAAGACCAAAGCCTCCTCACTCACCGAGGGATGAGTGAGGAAGGTGAACGTCTATCCAAAAACAAGCAGCGCGAGACTGCGAGCTGGGCCGAAGCAACCACTAATTGGATAAACGTCCACCCGCCCAACCTAACCTAACCTTTTTTTTTTTTTTTTTTTTTTTTTTTTTATCGTGAGGGGAATGCGTTTACGCACACCCCCGCCTGAGGTGCAATGGCGGGGGTAGTGTGGGACTCAATCCGGCTTCCGCCACCGGCAATACCCACTAAACCTAACTCACGTACTCAGCTTCATGTCAGCTGGTGACGGGGGAGCGGGTCCGTTTTCATACTCTCCGCGCTCCCCGTCGCTGTTGTCCGTTTCTGGACACTTCTCGGGGATGTATAGTGTCCCCTTGTCTCGTCACGGGGGACCTTGGGCGTCAGATGTACCACCATCCGACGGCCCTGCCAGCCCATCCAGTGGAGTCGGAGCGCCGATACCGCGTCTCCGTGCTCGTACTCTTCGGAGCGGGAGGGAAAGGGGATCAATCTCCCTCTCCCGCTCCTGGTCCTCTCTTTGGGACATAACTATGTCGCAAAATGACGCCATCGCTTCCCATGACCTCTCGTCGCCGACCATCTTGGCGATGACGGTCGGCAAAGAGAGGTCTCCTCCTATAACCGCGATCAAGTCCTGTCGTGGTTCTGCACATCCTGGGCACTCCTCCAGCACGTGTTGCGCCGTTTCTTCGGCACAACCGCACTGGTGGCACCCTGGGGACGCTTCCCTTCTGGCGACGCTGTGCAGATATCTCCCGAGACAGCCATGTCCCGAGAGAATCTGCGTCAGCCTATAGGTCAGCGCCCCATGTCTACGCTCTACCCAAGCTGTCAGCATGGGCTTTACCGCTCCAAGGAGTCTGAGGGCTCCGGCCCCTCTCCTTATTGGCCCTGCGAAGAGCCGCTCTTCCCAAGACGTCATTGCCGTCTTTCTGGCGTCCTGCCGCCACCGAACTACCTCCTGCGGTGCAGGGCGCAAGTCCTCTCTCCTGGCTCGGTCCCGTCGCCAGTAGGTTGAACCTAACCTAACCTAACCTAACCTAACCTAACCTAACCCAGTGTCCCCCCGCAGGTCGTACGGGTTACGCGCGTGCCAACCTCGCTCCGGCAATTTTTCGCGATTTTGTAGCATTTTTCTGCGCCGAGAAATCGTTAAAAATAGGAAAAAGTGAACGAAAACACCTGTGCGATACACCAAAAGACGCGTCTTAACGAGACGAGTCGAATGGTGAAGAGTGCCTGAGGATTGGTGGAACTTCCACGAAGATATGACCAAAAACAGTGCCAAATTTAGGTTAAAAGTGTGAATAACAGTGGAAAACGCGCGACCGCCCGAACAAAACCCGCTTTTAAAAATAGAAGGCTAAATATAACAGTGTGGTGTAATATACCAAAAGACGGGGCCTGAAAAGACCCATAAAAGTGTCGAAGACAGTTTCGACCTCAGACCAGAGATTGGAGGAATACCGGTCAAAACATCAAAATTTTCGGGAATATTTGACCTTCCAGGTCAAATATCTCTGGAAAGCTATCGAGGACCCACGTATCCTGAATTGCTATCCTGTGGCAAATTTCAGCATCTCCCATACCCCGTTGAGCCCAGATTTTTCTGGGGCTCGCGGGCTGAACTGTAGGGAAAAAACCACAGGAAGAGCGACTTCGGGAGGCCACGTGCAACCCCTTCCAGGGCTGTTCCGGGAGGGTGCGCGGGTGACCTCGAAGGACAACAAGAAGAGGACTCTGGATAAATTTTTAGATCCAGAATCGGCTGTCAGGAACGGGAGAAATAGGCAAAACAAAGTTACCAACCGTTTATTTGCGGTTGGTAAAAAGAGAAGAAGACCTAGTACATCAGGACTTTCAGCGACGACCCAGGCTGAAAAAATTAGACAAATTGTAAGTTAGCCTAGTATATCTTTTAGTGAAAACCGTGTATTTTTATCTTTGTTAGTTATTTAGTTATAGCCTTGTGAGTGCGGGACACAAACCGCAAAGTCGTTGTATGACATAACTTGTAAAAACGGTCAAGGGTGAAGCGGTTTAACCTACATTATTATTCATTTTTTTTTTATAGATAATTTCAAAATTCCCCTTTTTCAACTGACTCTAACTTCTAAACGGGAAGAGCTATCGGGACGCGGTTTTCGGTATAGTATTGAGAAAAATTAGGACAAACCAGACTCGACAAACTCACCCCTTCAAACCCACCCCAACCCACCCCTATAAAATTTTGATATTTTAATTTTAATTTTTTATTTCTAAATTTTTATTTGATAAATCAATATAGCTGCTTATTTAGAGTCACCCCTCCCCATTTCACCCCTTTCCACCCTTAAAAAATTTTTCATCAAAAAATTTTTTAATTCTCTTTTTAGTTATTTTAGTTGTTTAAACATATAAGCAGTTGATTTAGAGTCACCCCTCTCAATTTCACCCCCTTTCATCCCTATAAAATTTTATTATTAAATCTCACATTTTTTGTGATTTCACAAAAAACTTGAGATTTGATATTTTAGTTAGTTTATTTCCTCCTAGTACTAGTGAATTCCCCCGTTGGACAATTTCATCTCTTTTCATTTTTATTTATAATTGTCCAATATTGTAGTCTAGCTTTAAATACTTGTCCAGAACCGCGGACCGGTGTTCTTAGAAGTTAAAAATTTTTAGCTCTTAGTTACTGGTATCGTTTGTTTATTTGTTATCTATTCATCCCGTTGAATAGACCTACCCCCTTCACCCCCGCCCCCAACCCCTTATCTTAATAATTATTTTCTTTGTTTTATTTGTTTTATTTGTTTTATAATTTTGTATTTTGATTAAATCGTTAACTTGTAATTGTAAAATAAATAGTCGGGCACAATATACAAGGTCGCCCCCGCCCCCTCACCGATACCCCTGCAAATACCGGGCGCCGTATCTCGCGAACCGACGGTCGGATTCGAGCGCGGTTTTCGGGAACGGTAAGGGTTAGAGCAGGACTATCTGGTGGACCGTCACCCGCGACTCTACGTAGAGTCGAAAGTAGAGCACGGGGAAGAGTTGTGTAATTTTGTTTTGTTTGTATTAAATATTGTGTTTGTTACTTACCTGACGCGAAGACACCGCAACTGGAGTAGGGAACCGCATCGCCGGACCTGAAACAGAAAAACAAATTAGTAAATATTAGATTAAAATTGACATTTATTATTTGAACCTGACACTGTGATATTATTTTATTATTATTATTATTGAATTTAAATTGACCTGTTATTTTAATTTGTGCTTAGTATTTGTGTGTCTTTCGTGTTAGTTAGTAATATAGTGTTTAACACTGACAGTGCTTATTAAATAAGTACTTACCTTTTGAAATTATTTGTTGACTACTGTGATAGGGAACCGCCGCGCCGGTGACCTGAAATAAAAAGAAATATATTAGTAATTTGACAAGTTGAAAATTAGTATAAACAATACTTACCTGTAGTGTTAAATCGTGCAGGACGACCCGGTGGTTGTACCTGGAATAGAAAATAGACTTAGGAAATATATATTGAATTTTATGGTTATAATTGTGTGTGTTTATAATTTGATATTTCGTTTATTTGTGTGTCGGGGTATATACTTTTGTGTATACCTCATAGTTTTAAGTACCATTTTATTAATTCATTTTATTGTTTCAATTTTAATTAGTTCAATTATTTTATTTTATTCATTTTATGGTTTTATTATTTTAAAAATTCGTAATCGGATTGATTATTATTGAATTCAATTTTACTGACGATTTTTCCTGATCCGGGCGTAATTAAAGAATACTAAGATGTTTGGGCTCCGTACTCCAGCGAAAAAAGAGTCTCATGAGCGGAGGGCGGGACCCTCCGCTGATGAGACCTTCAGAATAAGGAGGAGTTTAGATATGGAGATAAAAGAATCGCCGGAATGCGAATCCCCAGAACCCCCGACCGTGGATTTTACTCCGGAGACGGTTTCGGAGGTTGTGGGCGGCATGGAGAGACGAAAGCTTCCACCGCAGGAACCGGACATGCCCTTGACACCTTCGGTGTGTCCGTGGACGGGCAAGGTCTATAAATCCAGACCGCTGGAGGCAAAGGCCTGTCTAATAGCGGCAAAGCAGCAGCTGAAGCTCTCCCGCAATTTAAAAACGGAGATAAAAGACGCATTTCTTCGTTCGCTTGACCGCCTTTACCAATTGGTTAAGGAGGAGGCGAACGGGGCGATTTGGATAAGAAATGAAAAGAGGCGACAGATGACTGAAGAGGAAATAAAAGAGACCTTTGTATCGCCGCCGGGGTCGCTGCCTATGCCTCCAACTTGGCGGCCCGCGACATACACACCCTTTGCACCGGTGACGCCCGCGCCGGCTCGCCCGATGCGGGTGGCGTCGACGCAGACGTCGGAGGTGGCGGCGCCGCCCGCGCCGGCTAAGTCGGTGCGGGCGGCCTCGACGCAGACGACGAAGGTGCCGACGCCGCCCGCGCCGGCCCGGTCGGTGCGGGGTGCGTCGACGCAGACGTCGGAGGTGCCGGCGCCGCCCGCGCCGGCTAAGCTGGCGCGGGTGGTGGCGACACAGACGACGTCGGCCGACGCTCCCCTCGCTGGAAATAATGAAAGGGACGATCATTCTCTCGCTGAACTCCGCACCATGCTGGCCGATCACGGTCGGCTGGTGAGGGAGAGCAGCGAGAGAATGAAAGAGTTGAAAGAAGTGATGGAAGCGAGGGATTTTGCACCGGTGAGTGTGACATACGCGGGCGCAGTGGCGGGACAGCGTAGGGAACAGCCCCCTATGCAGGCCGCCCTGCATTCCGTCGTGGTCACCTCAAAGAATGAACGTGAGACTGGTGAAGAAGTTTTGAAAAAGGTCAGGGAGGTGATGGATGCAAAGGATGGATGGGTTAAGGTTGAAAGGGTGAGAAAGGCGAAGGACCGGAAGGTAATAATAGGTTGTAAGACGAGGGAAGAAAGGGAAAAGGTTAAGGAGAGATTGAAAACCGCTGAGTCTCACCTCAGCGTTGAGGAGGTCAGAAACAAAGACCCCCTCTTGGTTCTTAAGGACGTCCTGACGATAAACTCTAACGAGGATATTGTCAGGGCCCTTTGGAACCAAAACGGGGATGTTATTGGCGACCTCAACGCGGGGGGCACTCTGGAGGTTAAATACCGCCGGAAAGCCAGAAGCCCCCACCATTGCCACGTAATTATGAGGGCCTCGCCGGGCATATGGAAGAGTTTGACGTCGGCGGGGGTGGTCAGCATCGACCTTCAAAAGGTCAGGGTTGCTGACCAGTCCCCGCTGGTCCAATGCTCCATATGCCTAGCGTACGGCCACAGTAGGAGGTTTTGTACAGAAAAAGATGTAAAGTGCAGTCACTGCGGAGGGCCGCACTTAAAATCCGAGTGTGCGGACTGGCTTGCCGGCAAATCCCCAAGCTGCGCCAACTGCATTTGTGCGAAACTCGACGTAGTGGAGCACAATGCATTTGGCGCAGAATGCCCTGTAAGGCGGAAGTGGGAGGCACTAGCAAGGGCAACAATCGCCTATTGCTAGTGCAACCCGCCGCGCCTTCTGAGCGTATGTTTTCCGGGCGGAACGCTGTCCTAGGGCATCGTTCCGCCCGGAAACAAGACTTGGAACCGGGAAAGCGCATATCGCATCAGTAAATAATAATTAGAAAGTAGTTAACTAGAGGGCCTATGTTAACACATGACCCCTAATTAATAAAAACAGGCTAAAAATAATGTGATATGCGCCGACCTCAAACCGGAAGTAAGAAATTAGCAAATTTATACTCATAACATCTAGAGTAATATTCCACCACGCACTTACATCGCAGCATTAGTATTTGTAGTTACCATCACATCATGCGCTTCACGCACCTAAATCAGAACACAATACAACAACCAGCAATAGAATACAAACCATAAATTTTTATAAGTAAATAATAATAAGTAGTAAATAACATGTTGTATATATATAATGTATATATATATGAACGGCATAAAATTGTAATATTAGTAAATATCAGAAAAATTGTTGTAAAATCTTCATTAGGCAGTAAAATAATTAAAGTTATAGTAAATACCAGATGTTTTAATAATATAAGAAAATCAAAATTTGTAAATTGTATTGTGTCTTTTTGTAAAATCAGCTTCATGTTATACAGCATTAGTAATTCAGATGACCCTATATGCGCCTCTCCTGTCTTGCCTTTCTCTTAAGAGAAAGCTACCTGGCAGGAGAGGCGCAGTGGTCATATGGTGAATTGACAAGTAGAAAATAAAATTCCACGTGTCTAACTAAACTGTATAAAATTAAAATAGTTAGTAAATATAGTTAATAATGTAATTGTAAACTTGATGTACACCCCCCGCCTAACTGGCTCTTTAGAGACTG